>CM077305.1:168997500-169237500 GCA_039655065.1 Glossophaga mutica | reverse complement strand
TTCTCCCACTTTCCCTGAAGTGGGGCTTTGTGCCGGGACAGCAAGGGAGGAGGGAAGGGAGAGGCAGAAGAGAGTTCTGGAAAAGGGGCTCGTTCTTGGAAGAACTGCACTAGAGCGAGCCCTGGGGAGAACTGGCTTGTCCCATGAATGTTGCTTTAATTACCCAAAAAGATTTCCTTGGCCTTTTTTTTCTTTTGTATTTTAAAATTTAAAGTCGGAGGATAATGTGCTGTTCTCGCTTTTACCTTGTTGGGTACGTTTTTTTTTAACCCGTTACACAGAAGGCGGACGGGGTCTTCAGGCCGCCCACTGCAACCCTGTTTCAAAACATTGTGGAGCTTTGACCGCAGTCCTCAGTCCACGTCCAGTCCTCCTGCTGCGCGGGGTGGGTCTGCCTCTGCCTGGGAGCCCAGAGCGAGCTCCTACGCTCAGGGCCAGAGCCTCCAGCTCCCAGGTCTGAGGGAATCCACGGGGCGGTGGACAGGCCGAGGCAGTGGGGCGCTCCTGGGTCCGAAGGCCAGAGAGAGGACTAAGCGGCTGCACCCGGGGCTTACCGGGGAAACTGGCCTGGCCCCAGGTCCAGTAGGGAGCGCTCCGGGGAGGGGCTTTTCCGGTCCATTCCTTCGAAAGCCTGGAGTTGAGGTCGCTGCTCAATAGGCGCCTTGGAGGAAGCAAATGCGGGAGCGACACTCCCACCCCAAAAGGTCGGGGCGGGAGCGGCTGGTGTCTGGGCCAGGACTGAGGAATCTACACCTTGGAAGCATACGTTCCCAAGCTCGAGTCGCTGCTAGCTTCGAAAATTCGAAAACACGAAGGCCTAAGCAGTAGCACCTGCCGGGACTGAGTAGAACCTGCTGGGTTGCAGGCCTTTCTGCATTCTCGTTTGCTCCCAAAGTCCTAGGCCCCTGGAGAGCCTCCGGCAGCCCACTGCCAAAACCGTGTGAGGACACGACTGTCCAGGACTTTCTTTCTGCTTAGCTGCGTTCCCCAGACCCGCCAACTGCAGGTTCAGTCTCCCCGGGGCGCACGCGGCCTCTGCCCCACACCGCAGAGGGCGGCTTCGGGGATATCTTGGGGTGTGCTCAAGAGTCGCCCCCCAAATAATTGAAGGAGACAAGGGCATTATTGTCACGTGAAGAAATCGATTGCTGGTTATCCCACCGAGGCCTCACTAGACGTTTGTTCTCCCCTTTCGATTTGAAGCTGGCGAAAGAGCGATGCCTAGAGGCACGCCGGACAGTGTGAGAGCTAAGTTCATACTTGGGAAGAGAGGGCTCTTTTTTCCCCCGCATTCAAAGGGCTTTCTGCACGCCCCCGGCTTCCAGCGTCACTGTGGCCGCGATTAAAACGACAAAATAGGAACCCTGACCTCCCCCTCCATGAGAATCCAGCAAAGCAGAAAATGTCCTGATGTATTATTCAGGACAATATGAAACTGTCCTTTTGATTGTTTCTTGAGGTGAGGAGCAGCTGGCAAGACTCCCAGCTTTGGAGTCAGAACATCCTCAGTTTCTCAGCAAGGACACCTGCATTCCTCAAGCTTTTACACACACCCGTGAGATTGTGTGCACGCCAAGGGAAAGAACCACATACACACATTATCTTTTAGCTTTCCACAGTTAAAATCTGTCACAATTCTACTGAGTTAATTGTGGTTTGAAAACACACCCCACCCCAGAGCAGAACGCGAATAGGCCCAGTTGAGTGAGGTTACATTTACTTGTAATCCTCCCCTCTCCCTTTCCAATGTCTTTGATTATTTTTCCCATAAGTGGAGAAGCAGGCCGCTCCTCCTAAATGTGATTCGGACCATATGCTTTCTACATTCATTCCCGCTTAGGCTTTTCTTCTCTGCACTAACTGCTAACACGTTATAGTCACCTTGAAATTTCCTCTGCTATTTTCCAATTAAAAGCTTAATAGCCCTGGAAACGGAGTTCATGTGGTGAAGTTTACCATAGCCCCTTGTTCTAAAAGGCTTTCTGCTGGGATCCCATTATGTGCTTGAATAAACCCTTTCTGCAAACAGAAATGGGACTCGGGGTTGTCAGGTGTTGGGTTACAATAGACTTGGAGGCAGGGGACATTTTACCAACATAAATACAAACCTGTCCCTATAGGGAGATGTTGTCAAATACTGGGATATGGAAAACATTCCCATCAAATATGAGAAAAGGATTATTACGCTATATCAAATGAGTATTTAGATCTCGGGTCCCGATGTGCACTGGAGTGAAACGAGGCCCGGGACCAAATAATGCCAGACTGAGTGGCAAAAAGATAGGGTGGCTAGGTGACCGAGGGAGGAAAGGGGGTCGCTTTGCTAGTGGGAATGTCCCCCGCCTTCAAAACCTGGTGCAGAGCTCTGTTACTTTCCTTAAAAATAAGTAAAAATATTGTACTCTCAAGATTTTTACAGTCCTGGTTTCCCTGACCATTTGGATAAAGTCGGGAGAAATTTGGCTTTGAAAAAACGTCCATGGTCTCCGTGTAGCCAAGAGACCTGGAGATTTTAGTGCCAACTATCATTCCCAGATTCAGTGTCATTCTAGGTCCTCTGTATCTGTCACGTGGAGCCACACGCTGCCAACTCTCCACTTTCCAGCCTCTGGCCCACAGGACTGCAGGTGACCTCTACCTCCAGTGCAGGGAGCTATTAAGTTCTTTCTGGTTGTGGTGCTTTAGGGCTTGTTTTCCGACCGAAGATTGGGAGAAAAGGAAGGATTGAGGTGGTGTTGGGAAGAGGAGGGTCAAGGGAAAATCTGACGGGTCCGTGCCCCCAGGGGCTTTAGGATAGGCCTCCAAGGGTTAGCATTCTCACGCAAGGGCTCCCGCCTACGCCTCACCGGGTCAGCATCCAGGGAACCCTACCTTCCGGACCGGCCTGAACCGGGAGTGAGGGCGGCTCTAAGGACTTCTAGGGAAATGCACACAGCCGGGGTCTCTTTTTAATCCTCCTCTCCTGAAGTCACCCTTCTACGCTGAGGGTTGGCTGTTATGACTCAGGGAAGTGCTTTATTTGAATTCACAGCAAACACAGAGGGACGTTTTCAGGTTGCTTGTTTGCTTCCAGGGCGGAGAAATACGGCCTTCCCTAGGGGACGAGGACCGCTGAGCGACCAAAAGATTGACCATTGCAGTGGGCTCGTCTACGCTCCTGTCTTGCGTTCCCAGCTCCAAGATTGCCATCTACCCGGCTTCACACCGAGCCATTGTGCTGCCCAGCACCGCTGTATCCACCTGTATTTTATTCTGTTTGGGGAGGGGGTCTTTAGTCGTCCCTGTGTTTATGGCGGTAGTCCGCACTAGGCCAATACGGCACTCTTAGGAGACTAGAAACACGCAAATACAATTTGAACAAAGTTTTATGTTGCTATCATGTGCAAGGGCCCCCTCCACTCCTACTCAAAGACAATGGGGTGGGGGAGGAAAACGGCGTCATCCATATCCATGACTAAATCGAGTCTGTGTGGATTTGAATTGAGTAGCACGAGGTCTCCGTTTGACGGTTCAGTGGCAGTTGGGTAGAGGAGAGATCATATCCAGTAACTTTTGAGCCGCCATTCTGAAAGTTTAGACCCAGCACTTAAGCAGCATCTTCACACGAGCGTCTCCCCCTCTTTTCAGGACTGAGATTGTTCGTTAAAGCAGGGGAGGAGGTTAGGGAAATAAGCTCGTCGCCAGAGGAAGGGCTGTGCCTGCAAACTGGGTTGTCATCTTTGGGCCAGCAGGTTTTCAAAAACATTCATTTTCCTCTGTAGTAGCACGATTTATTTATTTTTTTAAAGTTGCAAAGGGAAATAAAAAAGAACCAAAATTTTCCAAACCAATTCTACGGTAGGCTCCGGTTCTCCCAGAGCTGAGTTTCTGCAGCTAAGTGTTGGGATTAAAGCGGCCTCAGGCTCGGTGCCCACAAATCAGGCCTGGAGGGAAGGGAAGAGAGGGAAAGGAGGGAAGGGAGGGAAGGGGAGCGGCCACCTCACTCTCCAACAGGCACCCCCACCTTCACCACTCCGGCCCTCCCTTTCCCCGCCCCGTGTGTAACACTGCGTCCCGGAGCGCCACAGTCCCTCCCTCCGGGACTGGGGCAGCGCAGACAACTTGGAGGAGGGGGTAGTGAGCGCCCCCCGCAGGAGCGGCCGGGCTGCAGGTGGCAAGGAAGGTGATGTGCAGGAACTCCAGAGGGGAAAGAACAGAGGAAGGCGTGCAGTGGGGTGGAGAGTGCACGGAGACTCGGGCTCTGGGGGGTGGGGGTTGCAGTGGGAGGGAGGAGGAGAGGGGGCGGTAGAGGAGGTGCTGCGGGCGGGTAGCGCGCGCGGGAGCTGCAGGCAAGCTGGCTCAGACCTTAACGAGAGCCCTTGCCGGCTCCTTGCAGCCGCCGAAACGCTTCGGCAAGGGAGGACGTGCCGACCAAAGTAGCAGCTGGCGGAGACGCGACCGGCGTGGGATTGGCGGAGTACTAGCGACAGGCTGGGGCTGCGAGCACCGCGGGAGCCGTTAAGACGCCCGAAGCACCTCCGGCCATTCCCGAACGCACGCGGCCGCGGGCACTGCGGGATCAAGGGCCGCGCCGGCCGGAGGCCGCCCCTGAGCTGGCCTCCCAGCTTTGCTGTCGGGCGTTCCCTGGCCTGCTCGCGCCGCCAGCCCGCCAGCTCTTCCGGGAAGCCGGGGTATGAACGGCTACGGCTCCCCCTATCTGTACATGGGCGGCCCGGTGTCGCAGCCGCCACGGGCGCCCCTGCAACGCACGCCCAAGTGCGCGCGCTGCCGCAACCACGGCGTGCTCTCTTGGCTCAAGGGCCACAAGCGCTACTGCCGCTTCAAAGACTGCACCTGCGAAAAGTGCATCCTCATTATCGAACGTCAGCGGGTCATGGCGGCGCAGGTGGCACTGCGCCGGCAGCAGGCCAACGAGAGCCTCGAGAGCCTCATCCCCGACTCGCTGCGCGCCCTGCCGGGACCCCCGCCGTCCGGGGACACCGCTGCGGCCGCCGCCCCGCAGCCGCCACCGACCTCGCAGCCGTCTCAGCCGCCGCGCCCCGCCGCCGAGTTGGCGGCTGCTGCCGCCGCGCTGCGCTGGGCCGCCGAGCCCCAGCCCGGGGCGCTGCAGGCGCCGCTGGCCAAGCCAGGTGAGAGTCTGCGGGCGGGGACAGGGCGAATGGGCGAATACCTTTGGGAGCTCCAGCTGTGGCTCTGCTTGGGAAGCCCCGAGACAAATTTAGGAAAGTAGGCCTTGCGGGGCCGCCCTACCCGGCCAATTTCCGCCAAGCCGGTTCTTTTTCTTGGGTTCTGGATCAGGCAGGTGGAAGCCAGACGCTTGCGAGAAAAACGCTTTATGCTAGCCAAACGACAATACTGTGCGATGGGATCGCCGAGTGTCATCCCCAGGTTATAGAGAAATATGTCCGGGTTATAGCAGGTAACTAAAGAGATCGTGACAGGACCAAATTAAAATCCACGCGAGCCTACACACCACTGTGCGTCAGGGTTTTCCCGGCTTAGGACTTTTTTGAGAGGTTGGGACGGGGAGGTGCACGGACGGAGCCAAGGCCCAAGGCTTGGCTGACCCCGGGCTGGACGTTCTTCTGGCCCTGAGGGAACTGGAGTGAACCTGAAGCCCATCTAGCAGCCAACTGTGGTCTCCAGCGTCTTGCAGTTTGTTGAAAGAAGTCTCATTTAGAAGCAGTAGTTAAAAGAGCCAGGGAGGTTTCTAAACTAATAAGCGAGGACCCAGAATCTGGTGTGTCCAGAGTGAGCTCCTTTGCAAAACTGCTCGTGCCCTTCAATAGGTTCCTCAGGCCGCCTTCTGCTGTCTCTGTGGCTTAAAGAAATACTACAAACAAAACGACCTAGTTTGAGGGACGCCAGGTCTGGAGAGCCCTTTCCCTGGTTCTAGGCGGGTCTCGGCCTCACTTTCCAATATTAGGAGCAAAGGCGCTCTCTCTTCCTCTTAAATCTCCCTCCTTTCCTCTTGTGCTGTGCTTTAGAGAGAGTGGGTCTGCCCTGAACTCTAGACGTTTCCTCCACCTCCCTGATTCCATCCCTTCCTCCTCCCCCAGGTGTCTGGGGTCTGCAGACCCTAGTTGAGTCTCCTTTCTCCTTGGGTTATCTCTAGCTTGCTATGCTGCCCAGCCCAAGCACTTCTTCAGTTTTAGGCTCTTGGAATTCAGTTGTGTTTGACGTTTCCCTTTCATTGTGGCAAATATTCGAAGGAAAACCCATCTTCTCAGGGGCGTGATTAAGGAGTGTGCTGGAATTCAAGAGGGAAGGCCCTGTAGGGCCCAGCCCAGAGCCCCATGGGTAAGAGTGGTAGATCTTCTGCTGGGGCCCGCGGCAACACACACCTCCACGAGTCTGATGAAGTCTGCAGAAGCATCTGGCTTGTGGAGAGGAGCTTTCAGGAACAGTTGACTGCTGTATGGAGCTGGGGAAATGCAGACTCACTGGTTGAGGTGAGTTGATAGGCAGCCTGGCAGGCACAGTTTTGCTGCCCTGTTGCTGAGTTGTGCTCGCCAGGCCTGAAGCTCTGAGAACATCGTATGTGAAGGGTAGAACTGGATATTTTCAGACAGAAGAGAGTTTGCTGAGCATTGATTTTGTGGATATTTAATGCAAGGTAGTATCTAAACACTTCTCTTGAATAATTCTCTCTATGCCAGTTGTCTTTCTTTTTTTAGTCTGATCTCGTTATATTAGTAGGTTTGCCACAGAGGAATAGGAGGGAAGGAGATAGAAGTTTATTTTGCTTTTGTCCTTTAGGTTAGAACGAGTAACTAGGAGAGTTTTGTCTCAGTTCTAGAAGTTGATCCATGCCAATAACTTTTCTTAACCTTCCTGTCTCCAGTTTCCCTGTCTTCAATTCCCCCAGCGCCAGAGCAGGCATCTGAGTTCATGTCAGTAGACGGTGGCATTTTGCAGTGGCCACCTGTAATACAGAGTACCCCTGTAATAGGGCCTTGGATTTGTGGGTCCTAGTCCAAGAGGGGATTCTGTTCACATCCTGTGCCCTTCAAACCATTCCTTGGGATACCCAAAGTGCGAGGTTTCTAGAGTCTCAAACCAAAACCAACCTTAGGGGGCAGGTAGTGAGAGCAGGAGGAAAGGTAGAGCCACAGGTGCAGTGAGCGCAGCAGAAGGATACAGGTTTGGGAGAATAAAAGAGGGAGACTTACTTCAACTGCCTAAACCAGACCTGGTGCTCTCTTATTCTAAATATTTGGGGACAGCCTGAGCCCTTCAAGTTGAAAGCAGGTAATGGCACAGGGGAACATGATTTACCATAGGGAGAGGTCAGAGTGGTGGCTTTGGGAGACTGAGCCACCAGAGACCAAGGGCTCAGCTTCTAGCCAGTTATGTTGCACGCTTTGCGCATTCATATATAACTTTAACTTTCTCCTTTCAATTGGTTTTACCCCATGATTCCATTAAAAAAAAAGCCAATAAATCCAATGATATTGGTGGGGGTGGGCAGGAAAAGAACAGATAATTGTTTCCACTAGGAAGGCAAGCATACAGGTGGATCATTTTCATTCATTGCTTTGTAAAAAAGCCCATTTGAGGCTTAAGAGAAAATTGCTTGGATGAGACTACACGTTGCTGTATGTATTATACCTTTTTGCAGTTGTTCTTATTATGATCTGTTTCTATATAACATACTAGGCATATTTAGAAGTATGTCAGACACTCCTGGACAATTAGTTCACTGCATGTAGAGAAATAAATGAAGCTCTATTCAGGTGGTAGGTCTGCATGTACAGTAAGTTCACTGACCATCAGGAATATGTAAATATCTACTGGCAAATTGTGGAGAACTGTGATCTCTGTCTAAAACATGGCTGTCCTTTTGCAAAGAGCTTCTTTAGTCCACAGCTGTGAAACTTTTTTTGTTACAGGCTACAGATGCAGGTGAAAAGCATATGCCCTAGAAAAAGATCTGTTTGCTGGGCTCCTCTGGAGAAAAAAACAACCTCTTAAGGGAGTGCCACATTAACACCAAAATTCAGATTTGTAGCTGGAAGAAATCTCCCAGTTCTGCTTTAGAATCTTTAAAGAGCAGGGGGTTGCTTTATCTAATGGTGTAGTGTGTTGAGTGTCCCTGTTCCCGTGGTGAAGGTTTTAGGGAGACTTTTCATAGAGTAATGTTGCTATTTTTAACTATGGATTGAAACATTCTTTTTTTTCTTTTTGGGTCTCCATTTCTCCTGCTCCTCTGTTATTATCCACCACTGGCCTGAAATTATTGGATTTGACTAAGCACAAAATTCTAATTTAAGCCTCTTTACGTATATAACATTGATCCACTTATTCTCCTAAATTCCTTCTTCGTCCTCCTCACATGCCCTCTGATGATCTCCCTTGAAAGTATCTTGGGAAGTGTGACAGCTTTCAGCTCTTAGTGTATCTGAGTCAGCAGCCTTAACCAGCCAATCCAGCCTTTCAGGACCTGGGCTCAAGAGCTAAGGGAAGTTAAGGGTCAAGACCAAGGTGAGAGCTAAAGTTACATTCCTGTATTGTGGCTCCCTTCCCCCACCCTCACCATTTCCTTCAGGACAGCATCCTGGGTCTTCTCTGACTGTGAGGAGAATGACCTGTAGCTATAGATTCTTTCTAGGTCTACATTTGTCATCAAAATAAATATGTACATAAGTTCTTTAAAGTCGTCTTAAAGGGAAAAAAATCATGTTTGGTTAGGAATAGGAAAGCAGGATCAAATAAGAAACTGGGGTCTCCTTTTCTGTTTATTTCTCCTGAAAAGGGGCAAACAAGAGATCTATAGTGTGAGAAGTTAGGAGTTTTGGAAAACTACTTTTATTCTATTTTACTTCCAGCCCTGTACCTCATAGCATCTTTATGTTTGCTCTGGGCCTTTTAGCTCCAGTTTGATTGGGTCCTGTCCAGTCTAGTTTCACTTTTACAAAAAATTTCAACTTTAATTTAAAAAAAAAGACAAACAGAAATACTTGAAGTATATTGACTGGGATGGGAAACCTCTGAGACTATGGACTAGAAGAAAATGGAAAAATGGGGAAAACTTCAAGGTCGTTCATGAAGTAAGCCTATGAACTTAATAACGGTGTCTGGTTTTAAGATGGCTTGATTTAGCATGAGGGCCCCAACTCAGATTTGCACTGTAAAAACCAAAACTCATCCAGATGAGAAGGAATAAATGACGATATACTACTGGTCTCTTCCAAACCGAACGCCACCCAGGGCTGGCTCGAGGGGCAGACCATCAAGGGTATTCACAGTTCCTGGCCTTCCCCATGGGGCAGCAGTCGATTTGCTTGCACACAGTGCTGTTGGTCAGGTGCGCAGCCCAGCCTGTGGGAACAGTTGCAGGGGACAGGGACCTCGGCAGCGCTCTCGGGGAGGAGATAAAACAAAAATCCAGGGAAAGGCACATGCCAGCTTCACTGCACCGCTGTCCCCGTGCAGCCAGTGTCTGGGAAACTGCAGTCGGGCAGGTCCAGTGCGCTGGCTGGGTGAAGGGGGCCCCCCAGCCTGCTTTGGTCCCCGCTGCAGCGAGGTCCTTCCTTGCTCCCCTACAGAGACTTGGGAAGGGCCTGGGAACAGGGAGCCGGAGGAGCAAGACTTTCCCTGCATTTCTCTCTCCTGCTTCTCGGGCCACCCACTCCCTCCCTGCTGGGTTGCCAGATTTAGTGAAAACAAAAAACAACAACAACAACAACAACAACAACAAAAACCCAAAACAACTATGCAAATGAAAAACAGGACGCTAAATTTTGCATGGGGCATACTTAAAAGAAAAATTCTTCAGTATGTATCTGAAATTGAAATTTATCTGGCAATCCCGTTTTCCACCCTCCCCTCCCAGCTCCAGTTGCCCAGGAGGGTGCCCCTTAGGGTGGGGGTCACTTGTGTGCTTTTTGCTTCTCCCAGCTTCTCTCTCTGGAGCCCACGCTGCCACGGCCAGGCATTGAATGGCGCTGGTGTCCATCTTGTGATCTGAGGACAGGGCTGGCAGGAAAAACCTGAGTGGTTTCCATGTCTAGAAACCAGAGTTCCCTGCCATCAGGGAAAGAATCTGCCCCCTCCACCCAACACACTCCTCTGGGTTATAAATCTGGCCGATAGCCGTGCTCTGGACTTACACAACCAACTTTTCTTTACCCTGATGGATGAACTCCTGGGTTTAAAAGATTACAGTAATCACAGGAGGACAGTGTAAATCGAATCTGATAGCAATAACTTTTGCAGAAGGTCAGGCTCAAGTGAAATGTTACCAAGCAACAGGCATTTTGTTTGCAAAATACAATCAAAGAGCATTGATGAGAAATTCTTTGCTGCAGCCAGTCAGCACTTTCTGCTAACAGCTTTACAGAGGGAAAGGGAGTAAATCTTCATAAATCAACTTCCCTGGAGGACTTGAAACCCCTTTCTGGAAATGTTGCACTTCTTCCTGACGGGGTGGAGGATGGAACCCAGTAAAAATCTGTTTGCCTGCCTGCCTGCCTGCCTGCCTCCCCTTACCCTTTCTTCCCCGCCTTCCCCCTTTCCTCCTGCGTTGGCTTTTTAACCTGTTGTGGCTTCCCAGCCATTCGCCACTCAGGTTCCCTAGGTCCTCGTGCCTAGTTCGATGTGACTGTGATGCTCAGTTCACTACCGGAGTGTGTGTGGGTGCCCGTGGCCAAGGTTGAGGCCTGAGTGTCACTCTGCAAGGGTCCTGGTAGCTCTAGTGAACCATTTCCTTGCCTGAGCACTGAGAGAAAACTAAAACATATCTCAGTGGGGGGGGGGGGGTTCGTTTTATTATATAGTTAAACAGTTATAAAAATAAGGTATATCAACTACTGAATGCCAATTACGGAAAATTTAAATAGCAGAACCTCACTTCTTTACCAGATCTGTAGTCCCATTTGATTCCAATGACTAGGCAGACAACGTTTACAAAGTTGGGGTCAGTGTTCCGCTTCCCCTGCCACTGATTATTACTTTAATCCAGCGTGAATATCTGCTGCACCCATCATTTTTATATGTGAACGTTTACCACACTGTTCCCTCCAATGACTACACCATAGTCTAGTCTGCCCAGATGCAGGCGAGCTGCTTGCCGTGTTTCAGTGCAAATTTTGCAAAAGGTTAGTTAGGAAACTGTAAGCCTTTCGGTGGCCAAGAGGCAATGCTTCGATCCTGCCTGTGCAGGCGTAATAGTACCTAAGACCATGCTTGGGCTCCTAGTGAGGGATTCCAGCATGTTTGTTCAATAGATGGACGAAGGAGTAGACAGCTGCATTTTGCTAAGTACCAAATGCACATGTAGGTTTAAAGGTAACTTTCCTCCTGCTTCTTGAAAAGTGTCCTTTTCAGAGTCAAGAAAAAGGCCAAAATTAAATTTTTGTAGGACATATGTAGCCCACAGTTACAGATCCATGCTTCCTTAGCTCCCTTTTTACATCCCCCCAAAATATTGGTCCTAAGGAGCCATTTTGATACCACCATACATTATTAAGTCAGTATCATTAGTGATTTTTTAAAGGGAAAGTATGATTGTATGTTTGTACTTTCACGAGTTTCCTCCCCACTCCGCTACCCCCACAGGAAGAAAAGGAGATTTTAGACTGTACTTTAGGTTGCCAGCCATTCATTTTTTTATGATTTTACCTATAGTGTGAGATAAAGATGACAGAAATGGTAAAAGTATTAGAATCCTTAGAAGGCAGTTGGCTCTTCCGGAAGCCAGTTCTGGTCCAGCCCGGGGTTCCTTCCCTGCCTTTGCTATAAGATGTGTGTGCTTTCAGAATGACCCACTGGGGAGCAGTTGTTTAGAAGTGTGTTCCCCAATGCCCAAGTGAACAGATGGGGACACAACAATCCATGTTTCAAAATGCCTGATGTGATTTCAAAAGGGAAAGAAAAGTCCAGTGACTTAGCTAGGAAACATTTGTCTTGATGTTTTTGTGTTTTCATTTTGGATCTAAGATATAGTTTGTTTTTGTAGATGTAATTGGATAAAATGCATCAAACCCACCACATTTAAGTAAGAAAGATTTTTCATGTGTATGTGTTTTGAGCAAAATGATCATTTCCATATAGGATACGCTTTCTCAAAATATTTGAAATGAATACCTAGAATTTTTTTACTTTATTGTATTTTCATATGAAAAGATCTTCTAAAGAAAGATTTTGTAAACTGTAATTTTACATTGGAAATTATTTTTGTGTGTGTTCATTTTCTCTCCTTAAATTCTTGTAGCTATCTTATGGCATTCATATATATACTTTTATATATACTTTTATATATATACATATATATATATATCTCATTACTATCCACATAAAAATTTCCTTTGTAATTGGATATCTTTTAGAAACTTTTACCCTAGTGAAGTTTATTTTAGGGGTGGCTGTATTTTTACATCATGAAAACTATGAAATTGAAGGGTGAAAATTTAGTAAGATTTTAAAAATATGTAGATGTTTATACATTAGAAGAAGCAGAGGTATCACTTTTAATAGGTGATGTGTAATATCAGATGAAATTAATTTCTTCTTAGTTTTTGCCTAGTAGTTTTGGCTTTTTATACCCATACATTAGGGGTAAAAGGGGTAAAAATATTGTCAATTGACATAGGCTTTTACTCTATGTTCTAGGAATTATGGTGTCAGTTTCAAGGAAAAACGGGGTGAAGCACTGGGGAGCAGTTTCCTTTTCGTTTTGTTCGTTGGCAGTTTGACATTTCTGTATCAAGAAAGGCCTTTGTGTTTTAAACCAACGCGAACAATTTTATAAAGTTTATTTAGGAAAAAAATCTAGAGATGTAAAGGAACACCTGTTATTAAATTACATTTTATCACTGGGCTCACAACTCACCCTCTATAATTACTTGCGAAAGTTCGTGTTCATAGTAGAATAATTTACAACATCTAGTTCAAGTACAACAATACAGCTAACACTAGACACCACAGGGCACAAAATTGCAGGGGCTGTGTATTCGGCTTTCAGAAATTATTTTTGGGCGAGGGACCTACTCTTGGTGCAAGGGAAAGGCTTGCCCTGTTTTGAAACCCCAATAGCCTTGGCTGTTGGCTGGGGTCCTGCTCACCCAGCACCCCCTAGCAGGCCCTTCTATGCTGCTCAGGTGTGTGGATGCCATAGGTGCATCCCGCTCATTGCTTCTTTCAACCTCTTTTGTCATCCCTTTGAAAACAGCATCAATAGTGCTGAACTTGGTTGGTTGTAATGTTCTGAGTTTGTACATTTGATTCCAGTGACATCTTCGTAGCTTTTCTTACTTTTCTGCCATAGCAGGTTCCCAGTTAGAGAGGCAGATCAGCCCAGAAACCTGTGAGAGAGTGGATGAATCAGCACACACTCCACCACTACTCCTTGAGAAATAACCCGAAGTGCATGTTACACTGGGCGTGGCACAGTAGCAGGGGTAAAGGGTAGTGCGAGAAAATAAGAAACAGGCTTTTGCAGTCTTGGAGGGGGGTCACAATTGTGAACAAGGGGGCACCCACACAAGATTCTACTGTGGCCTGTTCTGCAGAACAGGAAAATAGGTTTGCCGGTGGAATTTTGTATTGTCATAGGCTTACACTCCTGCCTTCCCATTGCCAGTTGACTGGGATAGTTTATCCTTTGCCATCTTGAAAAAAGTACTACATTTTCAGTATGGTAGATATATTAGGTTAGCCAGAACGTCATTCCCTAGTTCCCCTTTGGCTAAACTTCTCTTTGAATCACATTTTTCTGGAGCCCGAAGCGTTCTGCGGAAGAGTAAATTTGGTTGATAGACCTCAGAACCTTTTCCTCAAATGTTGTCAGTGTTTGAAAGTCATCCAGGGTAGGGAAAATTTACCTTTCAAAATAGGAAGAGGTTCTCAGGTTCACATGTTTCTTTTTAAAATAGCTAAGTTTTCCCTTTTTTTGCTTGATCCCTCCAAGGACTCGTGGACGTGGACAACAGTGTAACTGCAGGAGGGGGCGGGGAGAGGTGTAAGGAGGGTAAATGATGATGGAAAAATACAATAAAAAGGTAAAAAATAAAATAAAAATACCGAAGCAACTTTTTAAAAATAGTTAAGTTTTAAGCTTTTTAGCTACACTTACACATCTTTTATTTTCTAGAAGAGCCAGTTGTTTTCCTTTGAAAAATCTCACCACCTACTATATCACTATGATGCTGTGTGTCGTATTTCTTTTTTATCGTGCCAAAATATGCATAACAAAATTCACTGTTTTAACCATTTTTAGGGTGTAACGTGGCAGCATTAGTATGTTCACACTGTTGCGCAGCCGTCACCACTGTCCATTCCTGGAGCTTTTTCATGACCCCAAACAGAAGCTGTGTGCCTGCTAAACAATAAGACCCGATTCTCTTTTTCTCCCAGCCCCTGGTAACCACCATTCTATGGATATGCCTATTCTGGGTACCTCGTAGAAGTTGAATCATAGAATATTTGTGCTTTCATGACTGGCTTATTTCATTTAGCATGTTTTCAAGGTTCGTCCATATTGTTGCATGCGTCAGAATTTCATTCATTTTTTAGGCTGAATAATATTCCATTGCATGCACAGACCACATTTGATTTATCTATCTGTCCATCTGTGGGCACTTGGGTTGCATCCACCTTTTGGCTCTTGTGGATTTGTGCACGTGTGTTACATTTGATGCTTAGTGAGTCTGCCTGGGTGCGTGTGCTTTTCCCCTGCACTTGCGTCTTACTGCCCCAACTTAGTAAGTTCCACAAGTTGGGGGCAGGCCTCACACTTTCTGGTATTTTCTGCCCTCCATGCTGTGTCTTCAGTGTCTTGTGCATTTTAAGGATACAAATACTTGATACTGATAATAACAGATATTGAAAGCTAAAGTTAAAGAAATAACAAAACTGTTTAGAAGTACATAATATTTAAAACATTATTTTATGTCCATATTTGCTCAGCGAGAGTATTTGACTTGTTCTGAGCTCCACTGAGCAGGGGCCAAAATGCAGTTGTGCGTTCAGTCGGTGCCCAGTTAACATGCTGTCACTGACCACTCATTCCCAGGTGTCTCACGGAAGGGCGGCCAAGAGGCATGAATGGGGTCAGGGGTCAGGAAAACTTGGATAGGCCCAGCTGATTAGATTATGATTTTCTATTGTAAAAAAGTTCTCAACTGAGGACATGTTTTTATTGATTTTAGAGAGAGAGGAAGGGAGAGAGAGAAACATCGATGTGAGAGAGAACCATTGATTGGTTGCCCCCTGTACCTTCCCTGATCAGGGACTGAACATACAACCTAGGTATGTGCCCTGACTGGGAATCAACCCTGCAACCTTTTGGTGTATGGGATGATGCTCCAACCAACTGAGCCACCCAGCCAGGGCTAGAATGTGAATTTATAGAAGCTTTTTTTGGTGCTGTTTTTCTCTTTTGGATGAAGTACAAGTACCACATTAACTCAGGAGATGAAAGCTGGGTCTCAGTCCTAGGAACTTAGAAGAGAGAATATGTCAAATTTCTCTTTCAAAGATGGGTTTTTGTGCATCTCAGAGTTGTTAGAGAAAGCAGAGATGGCTTATCTGTGTGGGCTGCGAATGAACACCATATAGAAATCTTATATTTCATGTAGAAAAGGAAGCAGTTTACTTAAAATGTAAATTTGGGATAAATATGAATTCATATCAGATTTATGACTGAAAATTGCACTGATCTAATTTAAGAATATATTTTTAAGTATTTATGCCTGGCACATAATTTAGTGCTTTGTGAAGAACTAAAGATTTGTTTTTCAGTTATACTTAAGATACAGCCCATATTAGAATAATGTTCATAAATGGACCTTTGTTAAAGGCTTTTAAAATAAACAACAACAAACAGGAGATGGATTTTAGAAGCTACTTTGATAGAATTTCACCAACTGGCTATGTACACTAACCAGGTGCGTACTCAGAGTTGGTGACAATGAGGCTATTCAGATGGGGAAGTGGAAAACACAGGCAAACCAATTGTTTACAGCCCGACAAGTGAGTCATTAATAATTTTCACCTTTAGATCAGTTACAGTGGTTTTGAGTAGACACAGCCAGTTCATGTTTTCAGAAGGATAAAAATCCACTTGTGTATAGCTTATTAATAAAGAATATGTTTCTTTATTATAAAGGTCTGTTAGAATTTCTGCAAGGAAACCAGTCTTATCTCTCTTTTCCACCTGGTTAGCACTGTAATACTAGCTGTCCGGGTAATGTCTTGGGTCAAAATGTAAATTTATAACTAGTTTATTTCACAGCAAATCTCTGCTTATTTGGGAAGCTTTTTTCCTCTTCTTTTAAAATAACTCAAGAAGGTTTCTTTAAGTTTTTTTCCATGAACTTTACTAATGAAAATAAAACAGTACATGAAAACTTGCCTCCCTCTTGTACCGCAGGTCCTGGAGTTATGGACGCATTGTCTCATAGATGGGTCATGCTCCTTGAGCAGCTCTCCCAAATCACTTCCTCCTTCCTTTCCCACAGCCTGTCCCATCATCCAGAATGCACAGCTGGTTTTGCTTGCCTTCTAATGCAAGTTATAGACAACCAAGTCTGCCAGTTCCTCAGGTGGCTTTTAAGAGAGAGTTCAGTGTCTGGAGGCTGCCTTCTTTCACTCTGGCAATTATATCAACTAGTGATTGTGCACTATCCTGTTGAAACATTGATGCCTGGTGCATAAGACATTTAGTAAGAAATCCACATTTGGGGAAATGGATTTAAATATTAACATTTTCTGCCCTGGCTGGTGTAGCTCAGTGGATTGAGCGCGGGCCTGCGAACCAAAGGATCGCGGTTCGATTCCCAGTCAGGGCACATGCCTGGGTTGCCAGGCCAGTTCCCGGCAGAGGACATACAAGAGGCAACCGCACATTGATGTTTCTCTCCCTCTCTCCTTCCCTTCCCCTCTAAAGATAAATAAATAATATAAATAAATAAATAATAAAAATAAATAAATAAAATATTTTAAAAATTTATAAAAAAAATATTAACATTTTCTGTGGTGTATGGGTTACATACCAGCCAATGATGTCCTTAGATTACACCTGCCACCTCATTTGCAGAAGAGGAGCCAGACGAAAAGCCTGAGCTTGTCTTCCTGATCTTCCCTGGGCTGTGTTTATGCCCAGCCTGCAGGACGTCCCTGTTTGGGTCGTACTGCTGCACATGGCCACGGCTTCTGTGGGTCTGGCTGTCATGTTGCCCTTCATGTTTAAGGCAAGCTTCCCAGCACACACCATTCTGAGAAGTCACTCTGGTTTCTAGATCTCTATATTTGGGTTTTGTTTTTTGTTTGGTTTTATTTTTTGCCAATGACATAGTTTGAATTTCCTTCCTTCCTTCTTTTCTTTCTCTCTCTCTCTCTCTCTTTCTTTCTTTCTCCCTTCCTTCCTTCCTTCCTTCCTTCCTTCCTTCCTTCCTTCTTTCTTTTCTTTCGTTCGCCTTCCTTCCTTCCTTCCTCCCTCTCTTCCTTCCTTCCTTCCTTCCTTCCTTCCTTCCTTCCTTCCTTCCTTCTTCTTTCCTCTCTCTTTCTTTCTTTCCTTTCTGGCTTGTGGTATGTTGTAACCCACTAGGATGCATTGCCCTTCCAGAAAGCCTGTGCAGGGTTCTCTGCTGAGCACATCTGTTCCTCTTTATGCACACCAGGAAAGGATTAACACAGCTGTTCCCTGCTTTTCAGATTTGACTGAGGAGCGACTTGGGGACAGCAGCATGGCAGACAACACAGAGACCTTCAGTGACAAAGACACCGACCAAAGGAGCTCCCCAGATGTTGCAAAAAGTAAGGGCTGCTTCACCCCCGAGAGCCCCGAGATAGTGTCGGTGGATGAAGGTGGGTATGCAGTCCAGAAAAATGGCGGCAACTCCGAGAGCCGCTCTGACAGTCCCAAGTACCATGGGGAACAGAATCACCTCCTGATTGAGGGCCCCTCTGGGACCGTGTCTCTGCCCTTCAGCTTGAAAGCCAACAGACCCCCACTGGAAGTGTTAAAGAAAATATTCCCCAACCAGAAGCCCACGGTGCTTGAGCTGATCCTGAAGGGCTGTGGAGGGGACCTGGTGAGCGCCGTGGAGGTCCTGCTCTCCAGCCGGTCCTCTGTCTCGGGGGCCGACCGAACTTCAGCAGAGACCGAGAGTCTTGTGTTGCCTTCCAACGGGCACATCTTCGAACACACCTTGAGCTCCTACCCCATCTCGTCCTCCAAATGGTCAGTGGGATCAGCCTTCAGAGTCCCAGACACCTTGAGGTTTTCTGCTGACTCGAGTAACGTTGTTCCCAACCCCTTGGCTGTCCCCCTGCAGCATCCTTTCCCCCAGCCACCCCGGTACCCGCTCATGCTGAGGAATACTTTGGCAAGAAACCAGTCGAGCCCCTTTTTGCCCAACGATGTCACTCTGTGGAACACCATGACGCTGCAGCAGCAGTACCAGCTGAGGTCCCAGTACGTCAGCCCTTTCCCCAGTAACTCTACCAGCGTCTTCAGAAGCTCGCCTGTCCTCCCCACTCGTACTCCAGAAGACCCTCGGATCTCCATCCCTGAAGATGGCTGTCCAATTGTGTCAAAGCAGTCCATTTACACTGAGGATGACTATGACGAGAGGTCTGACTCCTCAGACTCCAGAATACTCAACACATCATCTTAAAGTGGCGCCAGATGGGAAGTGACCAGGCGACATGTTCTGTGCATTTGAAGCCTGGCGGGGGGACCCTGAGGAGAGGCCACATCCTGTGTACACTTTTTCTTTCTGTTTGACAGAGTGGCTGTGCTTGATTCTGTACCTTAGCAATAAAAACATAACTTATTTAATTTCTTGCACTTCACTGGAAAATGCCAAATAGCTCTGCTCTGTGGCTTTAGTGCTAAATGTTCATTGTAAAAGAAAGTCTAATGCTAAGAATAGTCTTGGGAAAGCTAGGTCTGTGGAAGATTTATTTGGGGATGTAAAGCTGAAGGTCAGAATGTTCAATAAAATAGTATACTTGAATGCAGTTTTGTAAAAGAGGGATTCCTCAGGATATGTGAAACCTCAAGGAAGTGGTTCAATTGCAAATAGACTATAAACAGAGACATTGTATTCTTACGCTAAAAATCCTTCTTGCATTTTAAAGAGAGACTGCACGTAAGAATAGAGCGAACTGCTCACATGCTTATTTAAGCCTGGACAATTTTCAGAGACAAACTCCATTAAGAATTATTCTTTTCACATGGCTGAATCGAAACATGTGTAATGTCAATGTAAAACCAATCACAGCTGTGAACTGCATGAAATGTATTGTGAAATGAACACAAGATTAAGCTTTGTCAGGTTAATGTAGCATGCTAAGGACTCTAGAAGAAATAAACTAAGGAGATGATTTTGGTTTATGTCATTTCTACTGTGGAAAGAGGATCTCTAAAAATAGAAACCTGATGTAAACCCTACTTACTAGTGCACAGATCCCCCATCAAGGTGTCAGTTCAGTGAGACCCTCCTTGAGAAACACGAATGACAGAGTTTGGGGCTGCAATCAGAAAGAAGTTATTGTTCAAGAATAGAGTTAATTCAACCCCTCTATCCATTCATTTATTTCTTCAACAGATGCTTATTGAGTGCCTTCTATGTGTAACAGAATGCTCCTTGCACGTGATTGTCCAAGTTACCTGCCCATGAGTCCAAGATAAGCAGGGACGATGATGGAGCATCCCATTAGAAACAAAGTGAAGACGAGACAGTCCACCATGTGGGACGTAAGTGCAGTGCTCGCAGAGAAAACGCTCAATATCTGAGAACCATTACTCCTATTAATTCAGCTCAGTAGCTTTGCATTTAGGATGTAGAAGTGAATTCCTTCTTGTCACTTGGAGAAGATGACCACCACAAAACTTTGAAAGCCAGGGCTTTCCCCCCATAATTTATTATTTTTTAAAAGATTTTATTTATTTATTTATTTTTAGAGAGAGGGGAAGGCAGGAAGAAAGAGATGGAGAGAAACATTGATCAGTTGCATTTTCCACACACCCTGAGCAGGGACTGAACCCGTAGGCAACCCAGGCATATGCCCTGACCGGGAATCAAACCAGTGACCTTTCACTTTTCAGGAGAACACCCAACTATCTGAATGCTCCCCTCAATTTTTAAAGCATTTTGAGAGTGCTATATATGCCAGACTTCTTGCTCAGATATGTTTAAAAATAAGTTTTGAAGCAACGGTACTTAGTGCCCACACCAACCACTTCTTGTACTATTTTCGTTCTTCACGAGTGCTTGAAAGGAAAGATGACTGCTTAGGTCAGACAAACTTACGAAGGTGGAAAGGAAAGGAAATGAGTAAACAAATAAAAGCATCTCCATGACAAAGATTTAGAGAGAATTCCCAGGGCAAGGCAAACTCTTAAAGGGGTTAGCCCCGGGGGAGAGGAGGGTGAGTCCTCTTGGCCTGAGATGCTCCCAGGAAGGGGGGCCTGAGCCAACTCCCACCCTTGTTTGGGTCCCAGGAGAAAAAGGTATTTCCAACCGAAGGACCATCTCATTTTTATTTCTGCTGGGCACTTTTGGAAGGAGATATGTCCGAGGGGGGAAAATTCATTATTCTTAGTTGGACTAATGTGTATTTAATTGACATAGTTACATATCAGAGTGTTGAAAAGTAAATATGATTTAGAGTTACACTTAAACATTAGTGTTTACATAAAGGAAGAAAGCGAGGAAGTGGAGAGGACTGCTTTGACCTCTGATTCTGAAGACACATGTTCAGGACATTTTATGTGGTAGCAATGGGCCAATGTCTAGGCCTACCTAGGACAGATGTGTTTTCAAAGGTGTCTTCATCTCAACAGTTTCTCTACATTTATTTAACAAGCAACAATAATAACAGATCCCATGTGAGCCGATGGTGCTACAGAGTCTTCAGCTGTTACCCCTCCAGGCTGAATGGTGTGGATTGAACAAAACTTGGTTAAGATGTGGCGTGCTTATGGGTTGAGTTTGGCATTCTTATGGGCCCACAGATCATCAGAGTCGATGACTTCTTTTACAGTGTCCAGAGAAATGGGGTCATCTGTAAGACAGCTTACTTATGGGTGGGGGCAGGTGTGTTTGGTCCTCAGTGTAATCTTCTGCAGCAAGAAGTGTTTTCCATGGTGGGCCAAGGGTGGTCGGGGGTCAGAGGGGAGAGATTGGTGTTAAAAATGAAAAGCGTGCACCTGGCTTTCAGCCTCCAGTCTGGCTTCCTCTATAGTCCTGACAGCTGAGCCCCCTCTGGCTAACAGGATTCCAGCCCAACTCTCGAAGGCTGTCATTCGAAGGCATGTTGAATTCATGGGACATGAACATTTGTCTGCCCATGGGCACCAGTTACTCTTTCACGTGAAACTGGACATCTGGGTGAAAAGAGAAAAAATCAACCAACTCCCAGTCAAATCCCATCTGTCACATAGACAAAGTATCAGGGTGCTTGGGTGTCCACTTGCAATTGAGTCCAGCCAGCCTTATGGGAAGTTAATCCACATTAAACCACAAGTTAATCCACATTAAACCACAGCACCTCTTTCCCCTTCTAGTGAGGACCTGCCAGTGACTAGTCTTAGAGTAAACGCTCTGTTCAGTTAGTACGTGCGCCGGCGTGTTAGTGTGCTGTTCCACAGCAGCTTGTCTCCAGGTGTGACCCAGCACCCCAGCGCTTCGCTTCTAGTTTAGGTTCCCGGGCCCCGCTTACTGAGTCAGAATCCTTGGTCGTCTAAGCACCTGTATTTTTATCATCCTCTCCAGGTTAATTCTGTTTATTTTTCCTCCATTTTAGTTAGGTCCTGGGCTCGTGTTCTGTCAGAGCAGGCCCCTATCTAACACTTGGGCAATGCAGAGTGCATATTTTATTTTTATTTTTCAAAAAAAGATAAAGCTATGGTCTAGTAGACATCTCTTTCTTTTTTTTTTTTTAAAGAATTTATTTATTTATTTTTAGAGCGAGGGGGAGGGAGGGAGAAAGAGAGGGAGAGAAATGTCAATGTGTGGTTGCCTCTCATGTGGCCCCCACTGGGGACCTGGCCTGCAACCCAGGCATGTGCCCTGACTGGGAATCAAACTGGTGACCCTTTGATTCACAGGCTGGAGCTCAATCCACTGAGCTACACCAGCCAGGGCCTCCAGGTTAATTCTTGAACTCACTAAGATTTGAGAACCACCTCACTCTGCATCACATTCTTGGGTTTTTTCTAAGATCTAGGCCTAATAGACAAGCTAATGGATGTAGACTCTTGCTGGAGATTTCTAGTCATCCTTCCACCCCATCTACTTTCTGTGGCTAGAGTAAACGTCAGTTTGTAAGCAGTCTTAGTACAAGCCCTGGACCTCATTCAAATAACTTTAGTGTCAGTGTTAATGATTAGACTGAGTACACATTTGGGATCAGAAATGCTTGTTTTGGAAGCTACTGGTTGGTAAAGGGGCAGAGATCAGCATGAATGTGCTACCCTTTCCCGTAAGGGGCGTGCCGCTTAAAGCTCCTCACATTGTTCATGCTGTTGATCATTATTTTGTGATTCCTATTTTACTAGTGACTCCCAAATATAGATTTTGCCCTGGAGCTTTTAGTTTTAAGAAAAGTCAATAATCTTCCTCCCCCAGCTTTATTGAGATATAATTGATGTATAACAATTTGTAAGTTTAAGGTATGCTGTGTGATGATTTGATGTATTGTGAAATGATTACCACAGTAAGGTTCATTAACAAATCTATCACCTCACATAATTACCTTTTCCTTCTGTGGTGAGAACATTTAAGGTCTGTTCTCAGCAACTTTCAGTTCTACAATACAGTATTGTTAAGTATAGTCACTATGCTGTACATTAGATCCCTAGCACCTCTTTATTTTATAACTGGAAGTTTGGATCCTTTAACCAACATTCCCCTATTTTTCTCTCCCCTCATCCCCTGGCCACTACCATCCTCTCTGTGTCGATGATTGGCTTTTTTTAGATTCCATGGATAAGTGGGATCATACAGTAGTTGTCTTTTTGTGACTGGCTTATTTCAACCCAGTAAATAACATCTCTTTATTCATTCATCCATTGATGGATACTTAGGTTGTTTCCGTATCTTGGCTGTTGTGAATGATGCTGCAATGACCACAGGAGTGAAGATACCTCTTTGAGATAGTGATTTCATTTTCTTCAGATATATACCTAAAATGGGGATCGCTGGGTCATATTGTAGTTCTATTTTATTTTTTGAGAGCCCTCCATACTGTTTTCTGTAGTGGCTACACCATTTTTAATCCCACCAATAGTGCACAAGGGTTCCCTTTTCTCCACATCCTTGCCAATACTTGTCATTTGTGGATTTATTGATAATAGCTATTCTGACAGGTGTGGGGTGATATCTTATTGCACAGTGTCACTCTTGATGATGCGAAGAACAAAAGTAGTTTCGCAGATGTGTTGAGAAACAAAGTATTTGTTAGGCAGGTACGTGGCTGTGGTTGAAATTAATAGGAGAGCAACCTGGAGGGACAACAGGTACCACGGAAAAGGGGCAGTGATTCTAGCCCTCTGGCTCAGGCCGTTACAGTTAAGTGGCAGGCTTCTAAGTGCCTAACAACATTTACAGTTTATTAAATGAAGTTGCACCATAGGAAGGTGTATGCTGTGTAGCAGTCACATATTACTGGATTTGCTCATCCTGGACTCATATTCCATGGTCCCTAAGTGGCACTATGGCTAGATCAGTGGGAGGTGATGGGACGGACGGGTGCATCTTGGGAACATTTGTTGGGTGCCCAGCAAACAGGCACTGACTGCTTTTGAACTGACATGTTTGAAAAATGAACTTGATTTCACTGCATACTGTTTCAGTGATTCATTCTTTATATGTGCATTTACTCAGCAGAAGTGAGTCGAAAATAAGATGGATGCTAAATTTATATGTTAATTTTAATATTAAAGCTATCCTATATTTGAAGATTAAGATCAATGCTTCAATTTTATTTCTTATGTGGCACTGAATGTTGTCATTACTGGGAAAAAAATCATTTCTGAATGCATCCTCCCCAAATTCCAATCTTAGAGGGCAGAGGAGTCTCAGAAGAGGCAATCTTGCCTTTTGCTGATGGTCTATTCAGTGACATGCTTCAAAGTTCCCACGGTATCATTTACTATTTCAGTGTTAAGTTAAATAGCAAGGGTGGTGGTTTTTCCTTAAATTACAATGGAGTTTATTTACTAATTGGATTTCAAGAGTTTGCCGGAGTTGGTAGGCTTTTTCCAGAGTTTCATATATCCCATGGGCAAAGCCACTGGATTTAACCAAAAGTAAACTCAGCAGTTGTTCAGAAAAATGATCTCTCCAGAAGACTTGAGTCACAGCTTGGTGGTTTAAACCACAACCTCACACTTACACTGCGATTTAAATGAAAGATTCCAAAGGTCTGTGGAATGTTCTTTGGGGGAAAGAAGGACTCCCTGCCTTCCATTCAAACATGGTGGAACCAGGTGTGTGATGGCTTCTATGGAGGGCGGGCAGGTGAATTTGACTGGGACCCAGTTCTTTTTCAGCCCAGGGTTGCTATGGCAATGCAGGTGGGCTCTGTCCTCACCAGAAGACTACTGGCTCCCATGCAGACCCAGACCTTCCTTATTGGCTTCTGTCTTTGGGGAGCGCTGGTTGACATTGGTTGTGGTGGGTGGTTGTACATTTTGTGTATTGTGCCAAGGGGCTGAAATCTGGAATGTGTGTGTTTTTTCTAATTTGCTAGACCAGAAACATTGCTGTTTTGGGAGGTGCCTTTTTCTGCTTTGCAAAGAGGCATAGTAAGTGCAACAGGGACCCTGAGGCAAAATAGAGGCAAGGAATGAGTGAATGAGTTGCAAGAGAACACCTTGAGCATTAGAAGGATCGGCTGTGAGAGCTATTGATAAATCTTTGCCATCCCTTCTCCCTCAGCTGGTTCCCTTTGAACTCTCAGTTCACTGAGAGTTTCAAAAAATCTCACTCACGGAAGTTGAAATTAAAAATGTAGGGAGGTGTTGAAAGGAGAGGTAGAGAATTTGACTTTATTGAGCCCCGACTACCTTCATTGTTTACCTGAGGCCTCCATTCTGACCCCAGCCTGTCTCTACACATTGTCTCCACCCTAAAACCAGCTCAGGTCACCAACAACCAGGCAGACAGATGTCATTTGTGGCTGTCTGAGTAGACAACAGTGTGTGGAAAACAAAGCTGACGAATGAATGGAAATGCCTGCAGCAAACACATGTGTGCAGTTTGCTGGCACCAAGAGAGCTCTGTGAACCAGCCTGTCTGCGTAGCTCCAATGCAGTGATATTCATGATTCACTGTGGAGCCTGAACTTTCAGAAAACATCATGTCTAATGTGGTTTAGTATTAAAGACATGTTAGTATAGATCTTGAGTTTTGAAAATTGACAATTGGGCATGATGCGTACATAACTCCTTATTAAATGGAATACTTGATTTGCCAAAGTACCCTCTGTGTATCTGTCAGAATCATGTCTATACATGCATGTTTATACTCATTGGAAAAAATCTTGTTAATCCAATAGTGATTTATTCAAATGAGCAATTCAAAGCACCTATCAGATATTATTATTTTAAAACACCTGTCTAGATCCAATCCAAATGCAAATTAACTTATTAAAAACCAGTGTTGCCCTGGCTGGTGTGGCCAGTGGATTGATTGCACATCTGCAAACTGAGAGGTTGCTGGTTAGATTCCCAGTCAGGGCGCATGCCTGGGTTGCAGGCCAGGTCCCCGGTTGGGGGTGTGTGAGAGGCAACGATCAATGTATCTCTTACACATCGATGTTTCTCTCCCTCTCTTTCTCCCTCCTTTCCCCTCTCTCTAAACATAAATAAATAAAATCTTTTTAAAAGCCCCCCAAAAGCAACAAAACAAAACAGTGCTATCCAGAATCCAGCATTTTCCCCAAATGGTTTGGAGTTATGTATGACTCAGGAGCAATCATTTATAAAGCATTTAAACTGTGCTAGCCATTGTTCTAAGTGATTAACCTCTATTAATCCATTTATCTCTCAACAAGTACGTGGGTCTATAGTATTACTTTTTCCCTCTGACATTATAGATGAGGGCGCAAAGAGGTAACTTTCCAAGGACAGCTCTGTGGGAGTGGACGTGGGTTTCAGTCTCAGCTGTTTGGATCCATTCTCCGGGCTTAGAGTTCACAGGGTCTGTTAGAGCTCCTGGGCCTTCTTTGCCCGGTCCCTTGGTTTTCTTTTGGATCCAGGGATCCCTCCACCAGAGATGGGAAGTGTAGCTATGGCTGCAGATCCTGGGCATTTTAGCAACCAGAACCCTTTCTGCCCTCCCTTTTCCTCTGGACCCATCAAGTTCACAGGGACAGACCACGACTTGTGCTCTACATTACTGAATGATCTTTCTGGCTCTGCTGCCCCCTGGAGGTAAGTGAGGGTAAAACAGTAGAAATCGGCATTTTCCCTCTGCTCTTTAGTCATAGCTAATCCCTTGGCCAAACAAGCAGGGTGTGAGGCTGTTCAAAGGCATCTTGCCATTTCCTGTTTTATTCAAGTTCTAGGATTTTCCCTTCAGGGCTGCTGTGACTACAGACCAAGGTGTTCACACACTCCAGTTGCTGTATGCTGGATCTGCAGGGAATTTCTGAGAAGCTTCAGCCTCTCGACTAGTGAACTCACCCCTGAGGGAATTTGTTTCACTGATGGCTGTGCCTGTTTACCACAGAGATTCCCAAAGAAAGGATTTCGAGTAAAATGATAGTAAAATGGCTCCTAGATTAAACTCAAATATGAATTCTCTAGAACCACTAGGAAGGAAATGCAATTTTAAGTCACAACTGTATTAAACCTGCCAGACAAATAATAGAAAACCCAGGACATCATTTAATCCAAAGTTTCTCAAAGTGTTGTCTACAGATTCTTGCGTTTGAAAGGCCCTGAGATGCCTGTTCACAATCTAGAGCCTGGATTTCCCCCCAAACCTTCTTGTCCAGAAGCTCTGGGAGCAGACCCCCGCCTCCCCTCCAGGAACCCACAGTGACAGTGAGAACCACTGAAACCCACCCCTGTCTGGAGCCCAGCCTTCCAGGGAGAGCCAGTCCAGCTCTCTACTGAGGGAGGAAAAGACAGAACCACTGTCACAATATTTGAGAATAGATTGCTTATGTTTCAGTGACCCACCAGGTGAACAACATACTCTCTCCATGTAGAAGGCACATGCGAGTGCGAATCCCTGTAATGAGGCTCCTGAGGGAGGGGAGTCAACACCAGTGCTCAGAAGTAAGGCGACATTAAGCGAGTCACCCCCACAGTGCTTGGGCTGAGAGGATAGGAATTTTCCTGCATAGTTATGGATTGGTTTGATCAATTATGAGGACAATTACTCACAGAGAACATTTCCCCCTAAACTTGGAGTTAGACCCTTCAGTACAGGTTTTGAAATGAAGACAGGGGACCAGCTGCCTTTCAGGGGGCTCCTTGTGAGGTGGGAGGAAGAGGAGAAAGGAGCCATTGCAGATGGAGGTTCTCTCAGGGCAGAGTAGGGCTTCTACCATGTTTAGGGGGACAGTGCAGACCCTGCCCACTGGCGGAGGCCCATGTCTGTGTAAAGTTTAGGGACAGTGGGAACCAATAGGAATATCCACCACAGCCCCACCTGGGAGCAGGGTGGTGCAGGGGCTCAGAACATGCCACCCCTAGACACGCCACTTTGGCATAAGGATTATTTGAGCTGAAGGCAATCAGAGTCAACAGATGTAGGAAGGGTTCTTTGCCCTCCCCATAGCCGCCTACAAGCAGGGCAAAAATTTCCCTTTGAAGTTTCCCTTTGAAGTTCCCTTTTCTCCCCCTGGACCAGGGAGAGAAAAACAACTCGTATTATTTAATGTGGGGAGTGAAGACCAAGGTGAGTCCGCACAAACAGACCTTACTAAGTAGCCCCCACCTTCCATTTGTTCCCCCATGTATTTTGTAGTCACGCTCCCTTCTGCCCCATTCATCACCTTTTGAAGGTCTGACCTCTCTTTCCTTTTTTAAAAAAAGGTGATAAGCCCCTGAGTCCGACCACTTCTTTGAGTCTCACTTCTCTCCTATGACCCCATATGCATATAAACAGTAATAAAAATTGTGTGCCTTTCCTCCTGTTACTCTGTCTTGTTAGCTTAATTTGCAGGTGCCCAGTTACTTCATATATGAGTATAGAGGAAAAGTTTTTCCTTCCTGACAATGGACAATGTCAGGCAGTGAAGGAGGGAGAATTGCAGGTTCTAGGATGGCCTCCCTGTCTGTCACAGGAGGTGGGGGAGGAGACCTGGAGCCATCCCCAGTGCAGCTCCACAGTGCTGCAGGCCCCCACCAGGACCCCGGGGCATGGTGAGTGTTTGGAGGGCAGTGGAGGTGAGCAAACCTGTGTTCTGGTGTTTCGAGCCTCCTGCTGCAGTCCTTACAGCATGGGTACTATGGAAGCCAGGGCAGGGGGATGGGAAGAGTAACATGCATTCCTGCTGTGGCTTGAAGGCCTACCACCCAGAAGGAAACCAGCTTGCTAGGGGCAGCTTACCAGACAGCTGGTTCCAGTGGTCCAGGGTCCTAGGTGCCCTTGGGAGTGCCTCTCTCCATGGGTGGGAATAACTCTGCTCCTTTCTGCACTGACTCAGGCAGTCTTTCACACTCCAGAGCTTTGGTGACCTTCTCTGAGCCTAGCTGGCCCCCAAAACCTTTGTTTTCCTGATTTCCTGGTCAACTGAGACCAAAGAAAGAGGGACTAAGAGATGAGCTGCCTTGGTCAGTGCCAGATATGATATACCAGTTAAACTTGAATTTCAAATAAACAGTGAATAATGTTTTAGTATGAGTGTGTCCCAGGCAATGTTTGTATACCTATCTATCTATATCTATCTATCTATCTATCTATCTATCTATCTATCTATCATCTGTATGAGTGTAAGTATATTGGAAGCAATATTATGTAAGTGTTGCCTGGACATACTTATATTCTATAATATAAAGATGGCCTATGCATACTCATGCTAAAAATTGCTCTTTGTTCTCTGAAGTCCAATGTAACTGGGTGTTCTGTGTTTTCATTTGCTAAATTTGGCAACCCTACGAGGTGAACAATGCTTCTGTGGCCTGACTGTGGCCGTGGCTGTGGCCGTGTTCCTGGTCACCTCCCTGTAGTCAAGGAAACAGTAGAGCCAAGGTTGTAACTAGTTGGGCTGACATCCTTACCCAGCCCTCAGATGTCACTCATCGACTAGTGTGGAGTTCTCATTTTCATTCTTCAATGGTGCTGACATTTGAAAACTGGGAGATCTCTCTCTCTCTCTCTCTCTCTCTCTCTCTCTCTCTCTCACACACACACACACACACACACACACACACACACCAGGCTTTTGAGCCTTTCTGGAAAAAGTTGGAGTTTTGACAATATTTTGTGGGAACAAATTTGTTGGTGCCTGCCTTGATCTCACTCATTGGGGCTTCTGTAGCCAAATTGGAGGCAGACTCATGTAGAATGTTCAGTTTCCTAAATCTGGCCGTATAGCCTAGAAGAATTTTCTTTGGTCCTGAGAGCCCTGAGTGACTGTTGGCTCTAAGATACGAGTGTTCCTTATCTCCTACCCTTCACTTTTGTCTCAATAACTTGTTCCTTGGATGGGCTTAGGTGTGACATGGGACCAGTCCCCGACCCCTTCCTCTGGGGCTCTGTTTTCATCTATAAAATGAGAGAGAAGCTAATCTATATTTTCCAACTTTTTTTTTTTTTGGTACTAAAAGTTTTGTTTTATCAACCTCATGCCACCGTGAACTCAATGTTTTGAAAGATCTTGTTTACCTGAGCAAATGACATTTATTACAAACTGCCCATGAATTCTGGCCAGCCTGGAAGTTGACTGATGTCACCACACCTCATTGATCAAATTCCTTCCAAAAGCAAAAGCATTTTTTTAAGCTCATGTACCCTTACTGAAAATGCATTCATGTCCCTCTGCTGCTACCTTTCGAGTCACTAGGGGCTGAGGGGCCGTATTAGCCAGGCTAGTCTAGGCTATGCTGTGGTAACAAACGAAGCCCAAGATTTCAGTGTCTTAACACAAAAATTTAAGCCCACGTAAAATGGGTTTGGCAAATCTGTAGGACGTGACTCAAGGATTCAGTTTCCTTCTGTCCCTTTGCTTTGCCATCTCAACAGGTGGCTGTTACTGTAGAAGAGATTGCTTTTTGTGCCCCCTCCTCTGCTCACATTCATTGGTTGGATCCAGACTCATGGCCTCGTTTAAGGGAAGAAGCAGAGAAATGCATACAGTGAGCACTACAAGGGACTGCCCCAGGCACACGAGATGACCCGTGGGCCCCTCTGGCTGACAGACATCAAGCAGTACAGATGCTACCTGTGCTCTGATCTTTAGGTATTCCTGTCTTATCTTTCTGTTCCTGATAATGGTAACTAACCTTTACTTTAACTCTTACCATATATTGTACATATATCTTTATACAGCCTGACCAAATAGATACTATTTTTTCCTGATTATGCTTTTGTTTTTTTATGGGTGCATGTTTTATGGATTAAAAAAAACAGGTGGGGTCTGTATTTGAACTGACATTTGAAAAATGAGCTTGATTCCACTACATTCCATTCTAGTGATTCATTTTTGTTTGTGCATTTGCCCGCCAAAGCCTATGGTCTCTGACCCTCTGGGTCCCTCAACCTGTGGCAGGGCCTGAACTTCCTCCCCTGAGAGCTCATCACGGAGCTGGGCCTGACAGCTTTGCCACCGCTGATGCTCGGCTCCCCAGCCTTCGTGGCTTTGCCAGATGCAGCTAGCTTCTGGAGTCCCCTCCCCAGGAATTCAGGGGCCATCACATCTGGATATAGCAGCAGCCTGAATGCACGATGAAACTAGGGTTAGTTTGATCAGCAGCAGGGATGTGGCTAATCTGACTTAAAATGAGCTTGAGCTGTGCTTCGTTCCTTCTGCTGGGTCCTGGCCCTCGTTCCAGCTCTCTGCTGCAGCTGGGCCCTGAACAAATCGTCTCCCTTCGAGCTCAGCTGAAATTTGACTGACTTCTTCTTTTTAGTTGTTAGGAAAGTATTTTTACCTGTATTCTTTGAACAGGTCACTCATTCACAGAGCTCAACAGGCAAGAGAAAATTCTCCCTCCAGCCAGCTACCTAAAGGCAACCAATCTTACTGACGATGTGTTGGGCATCCTTCCAGAAGTGTCTCGTGCATACACAAGTAGAGGCACTCTTTCTTTCCTCTACTACACAAAGATTCTACACTGTATGCACAGTTGCTTTATCATGCTTCCCCCCGTCCCGACTTAATATGTCTTGGAGATAATTTGGTATAATTATAGGGATGACTTCTTTACCTAAAAAGTTACATAGTACTTCATGGTGTGTGCTGTTCATAATTTATTCAGCAGTCCTCTTCTGATATGTATTCACGTTTTAAAATCATCCCCTTCTGGTAGGTATTCATGTTTTTAAATCATCTTCTATTACAAGCAATGTGGCCATAATAACCTTGGAGAAACGTCGTTTGTGGTGGGAACAAGTGTAAGTTGGATAAATTAATACAGAGGAATTCCTGGGCCAAAGAGTATGTATGGGTTTGTAATCCTACCAGATGCTGCCAGTGTCCCTGTGCAGGTGTTGTTCCGGTTTACATTCCCACCAGTTATATGTGAGAATGTCCATTTCCCTACATCTTCAGCTAGTGTTTTCAATTGTTCTGTTTTTCTACAACCTGAAAATATCAGCATTAATTTGTGTTCTCTGAGTATGAATGAGGGCGAGCATCTTTCATATTCTTTAGAGCCATCTGCATCAATGAGCATTTCCTTCTTGGAGGTCTGGAAGAACACTCAGCTTGGAACAGGTCGCTGACCTAAGCTCACAGCTGGCAGAACCATTGCAGCCAGCCCCTGAGATGTACAGGTCAGCATCTTAGGGAGCAAGGTGTTGGCAGTGCGTTCTGTTGCAAGTGTTTGGAGGCACTGAATCCAATCCCAATGAGGCTGATGGCACCATCTGTGCTTCTGAGATGGGTAAATGGAATCCAATGCAGGTTAATAAATGGGATGGACTTTTGGGTCCTGGCTGAACACTGGTGGAGCTCTAGTGTTGGCTGCAGCAGTGCCCATCAAAGCTGAAGATTGTCTCGATGACCTACTGAGTTTTCTTTTTCCTACCAAATATCACGAAATAGGCAGGCCTTTTTGTTTTTCAATTATTTAAAAAAATACCTTTTTATTATGAAACAAAAAAATACACTTATAGAGACTAGTACAGTGAACCCCAATACACACATCACTAAGATTAAGCCACTATAAAGATTATGCCTCACTTGATTCATGTATCTTTCTTCCTTTTACTCAGATTTTAAGGCAAATAATGTTATTTCATCCTTATATACTTCAGTAAGCATCTTTCAAAAATGGATGTATTCATACATAACTAGAATGCTGTTATTACAGCTGACAAAGTTAGTAGTAATGACTTGGTATCATCAAACACCTAGTCCTTGTAAAAATTCCTTGATTGTCTCAAGTTCTCTCTCTCCCTGTGCTGATGGGGCTCAGTGGATTGAGCCACTGACAGTTTCATTTAGGCTCCATGCGCTGCATTCAGTTCTTATGTTTCTTAAGTATTTTCTATTTCACAGCAGACCCTCCCTTTTTCCAAGGAAATTGAATCCATTGCCATCCATTCCGAATTTGCATATTTGCTTCCTTGTGGAGTCATTTAATTTGTTTCCATATCCCATATATTTCTTGTAGAGTGGAAGCTAGTTCTAGAAGCTCATTTGACATAGGTTCAAGTATTTGGGTGAGTATGGACTCAAGTATTATACTCAAGTATTATAGTCAAGTATTATACTGAGTATGGACTCATACTGAGTCTGAGTATGGACTCATACTGGATCTCAGTATGAATCATACTGGGGATTTCATACTATATCAATTCAGAAGGCACATAGTAGGTCTTTTGTGCCACTAAGCAAGATCAGTGGGGTCAAGTGGCATCAGCCTGGCCACCCATTGCACATTTCCCTATCACTCTTTCGTATTCCATCTTTCACATGTGGTTTTATCAGCTAACTGTGTTGCTTGAATCGGTTATTTCATTAGGAATTAAAATGGAGTTTTATCACCCCTTTCACATTTATTTGATAGATTTTAAAAAATATAATGAAAAGAAGAACTATTTGGTCACCTTGGAATAGTTTCTATCATTTTCAAAATGGCCAACGATTTCCTCAGGTTTCTTTGCTTCTTAATTAGTCTGTCCTTTACCAGTTGAGAAAAAATTAAAAAACCTAAGAAGAGGACCATAGCATGTTCAGACCATGGAAATGGTCCAGGAGAGAGCTTTGTTCTTAGTTTTACTGATTATCATTGAATGTTCAGCACCAAGTGTGTGTATAATTTCATAATTACTAATGGATTCTTTTCTACTGCTGGTTTTCTCCTTTCTCCCTACCTTTTGTCTTCTCCTCAGGGTCTGTCTCCTTAAATAAGCAACATATTATAAACTGAAATATCATCACTGAATATTCTTTTAGATTAAAGCCAAACACCTCTTGTTTAGGTAATATATTGCAGTGAACATCAGTCATATACACTTTAGTAAGAATTAATGCAACCAGCTTGTTCTCCCTTTCACAGATTAGTGAGGAAAAATAAATTTGATAGTTGGTGGGGAGAAACAAGCCTGGGAAAGAATTAGGAAAAAGAGGAAATTTAGATAATGTGCAGGGTAGTGCCTAGCTGGTCGTGAGAAGGCTGAGTTTTGGGTAGCTGAGGGCATTCCATGCTATAAGGAAGTACTAGAAAGAAGGAAAGAGATAAAGATGTTCCAGGACACTTTTGCTGCTCAAGAACATGTTAGGTTCCCCTATTATGGGCACCTAGAGTATCCATTCTTCCTGGATCACACTGTCTCATGTAAGATGTTTTTGCTGCAACTCAGAGTACTAGACTGAGAAAGACCAGTGTATGGACATATGCATTTGTGAAAAAATAGTAAATGGGAGGTAATATAGCACAGTGGTTAAGTTCACAGGATTTGGGGACAGATGGAACTGGGTTCAAGTCCTGGCTTCATGATTTGGGCAAACTGCTTTAATCACGTCAGCCCTCAGTTTCCCCACCTGTAAAATGTAAAGCCAGAGGGTTTACTTTGGAGATTAAACGAAAAAAAAAAAAAAAAAAGCATTAAACACTTTTCCTCTCACGTGAGACCTCAATAGATTAAAAAAGTTTAAAGAAGAAAAATGGAAGTTTTTTTTTCAAAAGGAGTCTACTAGCGTTTACAGAAAAAGATTTCTTTTCTCTAATCCAGCAGGTACACAACTCCTCCAGGATCCTTCTTGTAAACAAGAGTGACCTGGTCAGCCTTCAATGTCTCGTAGACATTGCTAGATGGTTCTAAATGTCAAAGGTTCCTGGCCTGACGAAAAGCAGCTTCTAGCAGCTCTGATTTTTCACTCATAATTTTCATTCGCCTGTCTAAGGATTGTGTGCGGTAAAGTAGGGCTGAAAAAAACATCCACACCACACGGATTTGGACACTTCGTGTTCCTCGAGCCAACGGCGCCATCTTGTGGTGTTATTACGCTATCTCAGTTTGGCACTGGTCCCAGGTTTTGCATCCGCTCACATTTATCCCCGAGCATTCCTAAGAATTCCTGTTTTGGTGATGTCTTCTTGTCTTTCACACTTAAGAGAGAAAGTGCATTCAGGTGCCTGGGATTCATTCATCAGCAGGAGAAATGACGGCAATATGGCTCACTGTTCCTCTCCTTCCGGCTTCATCTTACTCTTGTGGCTGTCATTGTGGCATGCTGGTGTCCAACTAACAATGCCATTTCTATTTGTATGACCCTATTTATGCTTGGGAGAAATGATGACAAAGGCCAGGTACCCAGGTAAGTGCAATTTATGTCTGTTTTGAAGCAGAATTCGAGGGGATGCTTCTACGTCTTACATGTCCTTCTTTGAACCCTAAGAATTTGAGAATTTCCAGTCTTTCTAACTAGAACTCACTGTGTCACATGAGTCTGGGGCACTTTAGAGAAAGTACAGTCCATGTGCATGACTGTATCCTGCTTTACGCAGGGCGTCTGCTGCACAGAGAGGGATAGACTGAGGACACTGTGTCAGTCTAAGGCCATGAGGGATCAAGAGGCAGGATTGTTAACCAGGTTAATTCCAGAACCTTGTTACAAGGTGTGGTCTAAGCAGTAGCAGCCATATCACTGACAACTGGTTAGTAATGCAGACACTTGAGCAACACCCTAGACCAGGGGTGTCAAACTGATTTTCATTGGGGGCCACATCAGCCTTGAAGTTGCCTTCAAAGGGCCGAATGTAATTTTAGGACTGTGTAAATGTAACTACTCCTTAACTGTTAAGGAGTTGAAATTGCATTCCACCCTTTGAAGGCAACTGCAGGGCTGATGTGGCCCCCAATGAAAATGAGTTTGGCAACCTTGCCCTAGACTTTCTGGTTCAGAATCTGAATTTTAACCACTCCCCACCCCAGTGATTGGTATGCACATTAAAATTGAAAAAGCATGGAGCTATAGCAGTGGTTCTCAACCTCCACTGTACTTTAGAATGTCCTGGGGAGCTTTTTAAAATTCTGATAGCCAGGTGTCCCCCTGGACTGATTTCGTTGAAATCACTGGGGGCAGGATACAAATTTAGAAAGAGTTTGACAATTTAGAACAGAAACTATACAATCATCCAAAGCTGGACTTCACCATAATGATGGCTTATGGATGCTGGGCCACAGACCCTTCCCCTCTGAAGACCTCACAAAAGGAACAACAACAACAATAACAACAACAACAAAAAGTCAGAAACCAGCCAAAATGCTTCAGCAGCAAGCAAACTAGGAAAGGAGTGTAGATTCTTGCTGAAAACTTCGAAATGTGGTGGCCAAGAAAGTAAAAAGAAGATTCCAGTGTGGAACAGAAAGGTACCTACCTACCCCAAGGAAAGAAGGCTGGTGACATAATTATGAGAATTCTCACTATTGTCCAAAATTGTATAAAGAAAAAGAACCCAAGACAGTAAATAGGCAGCTTAAAAGAAAAGGTAGGAGCATTGTGAGTTCTTGAGACCTCAGCAGAGGCAAGAAAACCAACCGATCTGGTCTGGCTGTTTTCCATGATCCGCCAAAACTGGGTGAATGTCACCTGTGGTTATCCTCTCATGGGAATGAATTCATCTCTCTGGACAGGACACGTATAAAATCTCCTGTGGACAAGGGCCCCAGGACCTTCAGCAAGGACCTACACAGCCTCTCTGTGCTTTTAGGCTGGGAAAAGTTAATTACACACACCATGCCGCCTTCCAATGGCAGTTTGGTTTGTGGACGGCTGGGTCTTAGGTTGTCGATGCAAATTCAGGTCAAATAGATCACAAGTGTAATAAATATAATCACTTACTGGGGCCAGGCAGTAGCTGTAAGTGAGGCTGGTTAGGTTTAATACGACAGGGGGTGGTATGACTTATGGTAATAGGAGAACAAAAAATTCATCTTCGGCAATGGTTGTTAAAGTGGGGTCCTCAGATCAGCAGCATCAGCAACACCTGTGAATGTGTTAGAAATGCTTGTTTCTTCAAGAAACTCTGGGAATGGAGCCTAGGAAAACCTGATTTAACAAGCTCCTCGTGTGGTCCCAGTGCTCACTAAAGTTTAAGAACTACCAGTGTAAAAAGTCTGTAGCTGATTGTTGCCATCTGAGAATATAGGTCTAGTGTTGTTATCGCTCCTGATATTTAAAAAATATATATTTATTTTATTTTTAGGGAGAGGGTAAGAGAGGGAGAAAGAGAGGGAGAGGAACATTAATGTGCGGTTACCTCTCGAGTGCCCCGCTCCTGGAAACCTGGCCCACAAACCAGGCTTGTGCTCTGACTGAAACAGAACCAGCCACCCTTTGGTTTGCAGGAGGATGCCCAACCAACTGAGCCACACCAGTCAGGGCTGATTTTTTTTTCCTCGAGAGAAGCTGTAAACCTTGAATTTTATGTGGAACCTTCAATCTTTAAATTTGCTGATAAGAAATTTGCATTTTGCAGAACATAACGAGTGAACCAAACGATACATATTGGTTTCATGGGGGACAAGTTTGTGTAGAACGTCTGGATGAAATTGCCCATATTAAGCATGAAGAATATGAAAATAAATGACATAGCCCTGGCTGGCGTGGCTCAGGGGATTGAGAGCCAGCCTGCAAACCAAAAGGTTCTCCAGTTGGATTCCCCATCAGGGCACATGCCTGGGCTGTGGGCCAGGTCTCCTGATTGGAGGCGTCTGAGAGGCAGCCGATCTGTGTTTCTCTCCCCCTCTCTGTCGAAATAAATAAAGTCTTAAAAAAGAAAGAAAGAAATAAAAAGGAAGATAATAAATGACATGGCAAATTTATAATGCTACAGAAAAGGAATGAGATAGATGATCAACCCAGTCTAGAAGGAAAAAGATACTTAAAGGAAAGGAGAACGCAAAAACGAGATGACAAAAATGGAAAGAAAATGGAGTCGTTACGTTTTAAAGACACTCGAGATAAATCCCTAGTTTTAAACCCTGTCAAAGGGTCAACAACAGAGTGCAGTGAACACGCTTTCACAAGCCAACCAATCGGTGCCAGAGCCTCTCTTCCGAAAGCCAGCCAATCAGGGAAAGACTGCCAACCAATCAACAGCAGTCTCATCGGATGACGCTGTCGCTTAAGCCTCTAAGCAGTGAATTTACCCCAAACCCCATGGAACTCAATGGTCCTCTCCGCTGGGAGAGACTGTGCTAAAGCAGCGCTCCAGGTTCATCTTTTTATTTCAGATACTGAATGGTGTTCTTATCCTGAGACGAATTCAGGAATGAAAGGGTTGCAGTAAAATAAAAAGATCAGTGGTGAGAAGTGAGTACTACAAACCAGAACTGAGAATAAAACAGCCATGAGGTTGTGATTATTGAATAGGATGTAAATGTAATACGCTGACGACAAAGTGAAATAAAACTAACAAGAACAATTTGGGGAAGGGAGGTGGAAGGAAGTTTAAGACGTTTAATTTCCTGAATTTATTTAACCTGGCATCACTTAGCAATATCTAAAATTCAACCAAGATGTTAGAAATGATTCTAACGTATTGATATCCCCCAATGTCTTTTAAAATTATTTTTAATAATATCATTTAAATATGTACTAACATGACTGGATATTACCTTCATATCCTTGTAGTTCTTATTCAAGAAAGTACAAGCAAAACCAGTAAAATTCAGATTAGCAGCAATAATTTAAAAAAGAGATTTTGAGAAAAACATGTACAGAAAAGAGCACAAATCTCTGTGCAGAGAAATGGATTCTCCCGGGATGAACACATCCGTCTGCGCCCGCAGCGCCGGGGGAGCCTTGCAGCGAGGCCAGTGCCTCAGGGCCACTTCCGTCAAGGTTCCCTTGGCAAGCAAGGTAACCCCGAATCTGATTTCTAACACTAGGCTCGTTTTGCATTTTTTGAACTTTGTAAATATGGGAGTATTACAGTGTGTCCTCTTTTGGGCTGGCTTCTTTCACTCTGCATTACATCAGTGACCGTCATCTATATTTTTGCACGTGGTTGTAGTTTCTTTTCATTTTTGCGTATTTTTCCCATGTACGAATGTGTCATAGTTGTTCATTCTACTGATAATGGACATTTGAGCTATTTCTGGCCTTCGGCTACTATGAATGGTGCTTCTGTGACACTATTACACGTCTTGGTGAACATGTGTACGTTTGTCTATTATGTATATTTGTAGACGTGGAGTTGCTCGGGCAGAGTATACATATGTCCAGTTTAAGGGCATTTTGCCAAAGGGTTGTAGTAGTGATTCATGCTTCCCCCAGCGGTGCATGAAAGTTTGAGATGTTCCATATCCTTGCCAGCAGTCGGTACTGTCGGTCTTTTTAATTTCAGCCATTGTGGTGGGTGTTCAGTGATTATCTCACTGTGATTTTGTGTGCATTTCCCTGATAACTAATGATGCCGTGTGGGTTTTTCATATGCTTATTAACCATTTGGGTAGTCTCTTTTATGTACTGTCTGTTTACATTTTTCCCATAAAAATTGGCCTGTCTTTTTCTAATTGAGTTGTAGAGGTTTTATGTAAAGTCTGTTATTAAAGGTATTAATAACAGGAGTTGTTGGTTTTAATCAAGTCTAAGGTTATGAAGGTGGTCTCCTATGTTTCATCTAGGAGCTTTATTGTTTAACATTTCACATTTAGATTTGCAACCCATTTGAAATTGATTTTTTTGTGTCTGGGATGAGGTAAGGGTCAAGATCCATTTTTCTCTCCCCCAGGTAGATTTCCAGTTGGTCCAGCACCACTTACTGAAGAGAACAGCATCCTTCCTGCACGGCACTGCAGTTCTGTCATAAATCAAGTGAGTGTGCGAAGGTTTGTTTCTGGTCTATTTTTAGGTCCATTGGTCAGTCTATCCTTCTGCCAGTATTACATTGTCATAATTACTATACTTTATAATCAGTCGTATAAGTCCTTTAGTCTTGTTCTTTAAGATTTTATTTATTTTTCTTGGTCATTTGCATTTTTATATAAATTGTGGACTTAGATTATCAACTTCTTCAGAGAATAAAAAGCCTTTCAGGCTTTTTATTGGGAATAAATTGAATCTATAGATCAAGTTGGGGGGGAACTGATATTGTTACAATAGTGAGTCTTGCAATTTAGGATGTACCCTTCCGTTTATTTTTCTTCTGTAATTACATTCACTAATAGTTTATAGTTTTCTGTATAGAGGCCTTGCATATCTTCAGATGGATTTATTCCCAGACATTTTCTTTTTTAATGCTATTATAAATGATACAGTTATAAATATTTCATTTAACAATATTTTCTTACTGATGTATAGAAATACAATTGGTTTTTGTGCCTTGGCCTTTTAATCAGATATTTTGATAAATTCACTTATTAATTCTAATGGTTTATCTGTTGAGTCTTCTGGGGTTTTTTTTGTTTGTTTGCTTTTGTTTTTATTTCCACAATCCTGTCATCCGATTCTGGCAGGAAGATGGGGTGGGGGTGAATTACTTTATCCACTCTGGATCTGAGCTGGTTAGCAGCTCAGTTTTGGTATTTATGAGAACTGGCTTATTTCCATCATCCTTAATCCTAGAGTGGAGGCTTTGAGGGGTCTTAACAAAACCCAGGGTGTTTCATAAAGTCTTTCCTAAACTCCAATTTTATCTCTCCAGCTCCAAAAACTCTGCTTAGCTTCCGAGCCTCATGGTCATATATTGGAAGATGCCTGGTGGGGAAAGTGGGGCTGAATGTCAGGCCCCCTCCCCCTGCCTGTCTTTTTTCTGAGCTCTTGAATACATACATCTCCGCTTATTTCCATTAGTATTTTTAAACTTGTACCCATCTTACTGGGTGTGAAGTGGTATCTCATTGCGATTTTGATTTTCACTTGATTAATGGCTAATGATATTGAGCATCTTTTCCTGTGCTTATTAGCCATTTATGTATTTTCTTTTGATAAATGTTTATTCTAATCCTTTGCCTATTTTTAAATTGTGTTGTCTTTTTATTGCTGACAACACAATGAGTTGTTGTAAGAGTCCTTTATATATCATGGATACCAGCCTCTTATCAGATATGTATTTCGAGAGCATCTTCTTCCATTTTGGGTTTGCAGCACAGAAAGCTTTAATGTTGATGAAGTCCAATTTATCTATTTTTCCTTTTGTTGCTTGTACTTTCGGTATGGTAGGATATCTTAGAAGGCTTTGCCTAAAGCAATGTTACAAAGTTTCCTCCTAAGAGTTTTATAGGTTTATCTTTTACTTTTTGTATAGTAGAGCTTTTACGATTAGCTCTACATTTTGGTCTCTGATCCATTTTGAGTTAATTTTTGTCCCACATCTTTTAAATAGTCCCTCCATCATGTTGCTCCCTCAGTGGCCCCAGGACCCTCCATCACACATGGCCTTGTACTTGCCCACAGGCTGCTGATTTCTGGGACATTTCCCTCACAATGCAATTGGTTTTTACCCATTTTTTCCCCCAGGACCTAGAATAGATTCATTCAAGGATTTTGGCCTTGCTATCTTCAGGGCTTAGCACAGAGTAAGGACTGTTCAGAGTGTGGTATGGAATACATGTCATTTCATGGAAGGATAGGGGGAGGGTCTGGGTTAGGCTACTACTCTGCAAAAGAGACTCGCCCCACAAGCCCCCAGTTTGTATGGTGGAAGAAAACACGTGGTCTGGCTGTCAGAGGCAGCTCTGCTCCAACACCTGCAACATTGCTCTTTCTACTGGAGCCCGGCCTCCAAGCCCATTCTCTCACTGTGTGTTCTCTCATGGGGTGCTGACTCCTGCCCCTATGGCTGTTAAAGCCAAATGACCTTTTCTTTCTCCAAAGAGGACATCATGAATGCAACCAGGTGCCTGAAGATTTCCTGGGTGTCCAATGCCCATCTACCAGGAGGCCTGCTCTTTGATAAATACTCTGTAGGTCTTTCCATGTAACGTTGAGCATGCCACACCTGTTTCTCTTCTAGAAAGAGGGCATTTGTAGTCTCTGTCTTTAATTATTTAAAAAGAATTATTTGTTGATTTTAGGGAGACATCTCTAAGTGTGGGGAGGGGGGAGAGAAACATCGATTTGTTTTCCCACTTATTTATCCATTTATTGGTTGATTCTTGTATGTGCCCTGACCAAGTGTTTAATCTGCAACCTTGGCATATTGGGATGGTGCTCTAACCAATGAGCTAGCTATTGGTTAGGGCTGTAGTCTCTGTCTTTAAGCATAAAGACAAAATGACTACTACCCTCCTGAAATGTGGGATAGAATCCTTGATTCTGGACACTGTTCATGAAGTGTATAGAGCTATCTGGATGACAGTCTGATGCATATATAGAACTGTGTTCTTGCAATTTCTTTCTTGGCCACGTGTTCAACAACCACTTTTGGCTTTTCCTCTGGAAGGTTCACCAAAATTCTTGATGGTTAGGAAGGACCTCATCCACCTTCCTCCTACACTGTGCTTGTGCTAGAGCAGCAGGGGGCTTTCCTGGGAGGGACTGTGGAGCCACCAGAGAGAGGGCTTTCTGGGTAAGGGTCTTTGATGTCCTGAAGGCTCAGCTGTGAGCTGAGCAGGGAGGCCTGTATCCTATGTTGCTATGTCTCTGAAGAATGCAAAAGGAGAAATGATAAAGAATTTAAATAAATCATTTGTAACAAGTTGAGAAGATGTGGATGTACCTTTCACTGAATTATTCTGTATCTATTACCTTGCCTTGTCTCAAACTGCCGGTGAAGTTTCATATTTATTCAGTTATTGACCTAATCCACAAACATTTATTGCACACCTACTATGTGCCAGGCATGGTGTTTGAGGTAGCAAGGGACAAAAGAGTTCAGCTGCTATGGAACTTTTATAGTCCAGTGGGGAAATCTGAAAATACATATAAATACAGATAAAAATAAACTACGAGCTGATAACTAAATGAAGAAAAAATTAGAGGATACAATAAGATATGGTAGCAAAGAACCTGATTAATTAGGGGAAAGATTTTCTGAGTGTGATGGTTAATTTTATGTGTAAATTTAAGTAATTTAAGGGAGGCCAAGAAAGCTGTTAAAGCATTATGTCTGGGTATATCTGTGAAGGTGTTTCTGGAAGAGATTAGTATTCGAACTGATGAACTGAGTATGGCAGATGGCCTTTCTCAGGGGAGATGGGCATCACCTAGTCAGTCCCTTGAGGCCCGAATAGAACAAAAAGGCAGAGGAAAGGCGAAGTCATGCTCTCTCTGCGTGATCTGAGATGTCCATTTTCACCTGTCCTCTGACTCAGGTGCCCATGGCTCTTGGGCTTTCAAACTGAGGCTTACACCATCAGTCCTCCATTCTCAGGTCTTCCAACGGGGATAGAATTGTGCCGCCAGCTCACCTGGTGCTCCATCTTGCAGATCACAGTACTGCTCGGCCACCTTAACTGTGGGAGCCAATTTCTGTAATAAATCTCTCTCTATTTATATATAGATAGCCATATATATGTGTATATATGTATATATGAATAATATATGTATGGATATACATATATAATTGGCTTTGTTTCTCTGGAGGACTCTGAGTATGCAACAAACTTGAAGGGGGAATAGTGAGAGGAAAAAGGTTCTAGGAAGAGGAAACAGCTGGTGCTAAGGGCCTGGGGTCAGAATGAACTTGGTCCATTTGAAGAATTGAAGAAACCAGTGTGTCTGGGGTGAACATGCAGAGAGAGAGCAAGGAGATGAGACTCAGAGGCTCTGGGGAGATGTGCTAAATATTGACTTTCTATCCTAGGTGCAGTGGGAGACCATTCTAAGGATTTCAGTAGGGGAACGATCTGACCAGATTTTATATTCATGCCTTGAGGTTCTCCATGAAGACAGTAAGCTCCCTCAGGCAGGCCCAGGGTCTTATGTTTCTTTATGTGCTTCACAGAGCCGGTGTTGTGCTGTGCACATCACAGGGGTCTGGCAGGGAGTGTTTTGGTGGTGATTCACATAGGCATTCATTTACTGTAGGTTCAGAGGTTCGATTGGTTTGGTTGCACTAGATGAAAGTGCAATCTCTGTGTTCCCTGTAACACAGTATGGGGAAAGCAGAGTTATTTTAGTGTACTGAAAGGACAAATGCCTTTCTCTTCATAAACACGTGTTCACCCCACATGTATGTATGCATGCATGTGTGTACAGGGTTCAGCACAAATGACACCCCTTTTTATTACAAAATGTTTTATTACAAAATCATAAGCATGCAATTCTGTAACATAACAATATCACACTCAAGCACACCATATGACATTTTAGGTAAAATGTTCAAATTAAAACTATAAATTATTATACCCATATTATTACCCTACCAACCACACTCAAGCAGGCGTTACTTCTGCCGGGCCCTGTGTGTGTGTGTACATATGTGTGTGTGTGCATATGTACATATATGCATGTATACACACAATGATCTTTCTTGAAAAAAATGCACATACACACATATATTTTTTCAAGCAAAATCATTTCCTGTCATTGGAAATCCATAAATGATTTATTACTTTTCCTAACCCCTCTCTATTTCTAGTTGCAGACTATTTCTTTCTTCAGTTCACCTAAAAAATTGTCCAGCCAATAAATGGGTTCAAAGGCAGACAAAGGGAGCTTCCACAGGTTATGAGAAAATGCCAGGCTCTTGAAAGACCTCCACAGATACAAAAGCATAAATCTCAGAGAGCTCTTTTGAAATGTCAGTCACCTTCCTTTCTCATAGGAAGTCGGAGCCCAGAGAGAAATGAACTGACATTACAGTTCATCTGGACCTTGTTACTCAGACCAGGAAGAGGACGGTAGAGGAGGATGGACCCAGCAGAAGCAAGTCCATTTGGAGTTTTATAGTTTCCCATTAAAAAAAGAAACCCTCCTGAACTTTCTAGTAAGGCAAATGTATTTTTCCTACATTGGACACCTGGAAAATATTATTCATTGATGACAATCCCAGAGTTATCTATTGGCCTGGGGTGAGGTGGCAGAATAACGATGCAGGCCCAGAAGCCACCACTAGGGTCTGAAGCCACAGGGCGTCTAGAAGACAAAGCCACCAGGGAGGTTTTAACATCAGGAAGCTTGAGGCCTTAGCTGCCTGGGAAGTTTGCTTCTTCATAGCACTTCTGATTACTATTATTAGTATTTTAAGAAAATATGGATCCATTCATTTATTCCCTCATTCTGTCTCTCCTTCCTTTTCTTCTTCCCTCCTTCCCTCCCTCTCTTCCTTCCTGCTTTCCATCCATCAAGTATGTTCCATTATGAATGTTTAGTAGGTGATGAGGTGGATAGACACAAGTTTAAGCAGGGGCTTAAACTCCTGCCTCCATGGAGTTTTCATTCCAGTGGAAAATGAAAAAAAAAACAAAAACAAAACAAACCCACAGCGTGTGCAGGACAATCTGAAAAGTACCCCAAGACTGTAAAAAAGTTGTTCCAAGCACCAACACCACCTCAGGTTGGTGGGGCGGATGCTGTGGAGAGTGATTAAATGGTTGTGACTGAAGACTTATAGGAATGGGGGTTCCCTGCTTGTTAGCTCATTTTGGGGACTGGCAGATTCATCCTCCTGGGTGGCTTGCTTAGGAAGATTTCCGGGGCTGGGGATTTGTTTGGATATCAGTAATGACACAGAGGCTAGCCTCCTTTGATCCAGCCTTTAGGGATGAGCCAAAGAGGAGCTTAGTGTGCTCCTGCAAAAGTGGGCGTTGAGACTTTAGTTTCTTGTTTTCCTGCTCAGTCCCCTGTGCACACGAAGGAGTTGCCAGTTACTACCTCTCTCAAACGGGCTGTTTTCTTCATCCTGGGGACCTGGTGGAGCAGTTTTTTTCTCAAGTTATTTATTTATTTATTTATTTATTTATTTTTATGCCCCTTTCTTGGATTAACTAGTTTGGGACTCAGTATGTTGGCTCAGATTTGTGTCACCTCTGCCCATTACCCACGGACACCCTTTTATACCCTCTAGTGGAGGCAAGGGATGGGGAGAGTCTTTCAGATTTTGTTTGAATCCATTCTGCCCACATAAAAAAACTGCCTGTGTACCAAGTTGCCCATTCCCTTTCAGCAGGAAAACCTATTTATCCCTGTTGAGAAGTGCCCCCTTTTGACATCTAGAGCTAGTCTGAGTTCAGAGGAGATCTTCCTGGTTCTGTCCTTGGAGATCTCTTTAATTTGGGGAATCTAAAGTCTCTGGGACCAAAATATTTGCTCTGAGAGGCAATATGCAAAGCGGTTAAGGAAACAGATTCCTGGAGCCATGCAACCTGCATCCAAAGTCTAGTTCTGCTACTTTTGGCTGGAACACTTACTGCGTGAGGCATCCTCTCTGTACCTCAGTTTCCCCAGCTGTGAGGATGATACCAGTATGTACCTCATACACTCCTGAAAGGATCAAATATCTGAAGTGTCTAGAAAGGGCTGTGGCACAGAGTAAGTATATATGAGTTTTCTCTAGTATCATTTCACCTTGCATAATAGAAAAAAAATCTAATCTTAGACTAAATTCTCAATAGCAACCTTTCTCTCTTTCTTACTTGGTAAGATGTATTTGGATAAGGAATATTGGTACCTCATCCTACAGATAAAGAGATACATAGATTGACAATCTCTGGCTTTCTTCTGTCCCTTTCCAGTCTCCCTCAACCCCAGCCCCACGTGATGGCTGTCCTGCTTTCTGTCCCTGTACAGTCGATTTGTCTTTTCTAGGGTGTCATATAAGTAGAAGCATACAGTATGTAGTCTTTTGTGCCTGACTTAGTTTGCTCGGCACAGTGTTTTTCAGGTTCAACTACGGTGATATACATATTAGTTCCCTTACTCTTATTGAGGTCTCCATGGCAGGGATATCGCCACATCACAATATTCACCTATTCGCCACATCGTCTATTCACCTGTGGATGGACACTTGTCTTACTTCCAGGTTGGGCTGTTATGAATAAAGCTGCTATGAGCATTCATGTAGAAAGCTTTATGCAAACACATGTTTTCATTTCTCTTGAATAAATACCCAGGAGTGGGATGGCTGAATCATATGGCCAGTATAAACTATACTTTATAAGCAATTTCCAAGTGTTTTCCAAAGGAGGGTTACCGCCATGTATGAGAGTTCCAGTTGCTCCACATCACCAGTATTTAGTATTGTCAAATTTTAAAAAGCCGTAGCTATTATAGTTGGACTATAGTACTATGTCATCGTGGTATTATTTTTTATTTTTGTTTATTTATTTATTTACTTACTTACTTACTTACTTATTCTTAGAGAGAGGGGAAGGGAGGGAGAAAGGGAGAGAAACATCAGTGTGTGGTTGCCTCTCAAGCACCCCCTACTGGGGACCTGCCCACAACCCAGGCATGTTCCATGACTGGGAATTGAACCAGTAACCTTTTGGTTCACAGGCTGGCACTCAATCCACTGAGCCATACCAGCCAGGGCTCACTGTGGTTTTAGTTTGCATTTCACTGATGACTAATCATGTCATGTGCTTATTAGGAATTTTGTGTATGTTTGGTGAAGCGTCTGTTCCAGTCTTTTACCCATTATTTTAAATTTATTGGGGTGACATTGGTTAATAAAATTATATACATTTCAGGTGTACAGTTTTATGTACATCGTCTGTATATTGTATTGTGTGTTCACCACCCCAAGTCAAGTCTCCTTCCATCACTCTTTACCCCCTTTTTACCCCCTTCTACCTCTTCCCACCCCCATTTCCCTTTGGTAATCACCATACTATTAAGAGATTTTGGGTTTTTTTTTTTTTTTTTGCTTCATCCCTTCACCTTTTTTACCCTGTCCCCTACCACTCCCTCCCTGACATCTATGAGTCTTTCTATTTTGTTTGTTAGTTTATTTAGTTCATTAGATTACACATATAAGTGAAATCTTATGGTATTTGTCTTTCTCTGGCTTATTTCACTTAGCATAATACACTCCAGGTCCATCCATGCTGTCTCAAAAGGTCTTTTACCCATTTTTTAAAAAATTGGATTGTTTGCTTTTTTGTTACTGAATTGAAAGAGTTCTTTGTAATTTCAGTTACAAGTCCTTTGTAGATACATGTTTTGTAATTATTTTCTTCCAAGCTAATTTTTACAACCTTTACACCTTCCAAGCTATATTGGATGTTGATTAAGAGTAAACCTGCCCTCAAATAGTCCCAACCCAGGGATCCCTTAAAGAAACACCAAGTAGAAACTAATATAATGTTATATGCCAGTTTTACCTCAGTGGGAAGAAAAATAAAGAAAGAAAAGAAACACCACATAATTGCTTGCCCCTGCAACCCTGTATTTCTTCCATTCTTGGAGCTAAATGTTTACATTTGGACTTGAAAAGACAGCCTGTGTGAGCCTAGAAACAGCATTCCATCTAGTGCTGTCAGAAAAAACAGCTCTCAGACGCAATATCCCCAAATCTGCAGGATGGAACAAACAGATGTTTTTGTCTATCGCAGCAGGGGGTTCACCCCCTTTCTGAACCGTTGTCTCTTTCTTCTGCAGCGTCCTGGCTTTTATTAGTGAGCCGTCTGACCAGATGGGCTGTCCCGCCTCTCTGATTCTCTTCCAGCACAGTGACGTTACCCACACCTGCAGGTAGGTCCTGGTTGTCCCACAGGAGGAGAGAGTGGTCCCTGATGTCCACGGTGGCCCCATGGAGGGGAACCTTAGAGGCATTTATCCAACCAGGGAAGTGGATGTTGAAGCCAAGTGCACCTGAAGGAGAAAGTGGTGGTTCCTGCAGTCAGGAAACTTTTCATTTCTATCCTTCCCTAGCAGAGAGCAGAAGAATAGAAATCCTGACTAATGTTGATCAAGCACTTACGAGTTGCCAGGTACTATGCTAAACGGTTCACACAGACCTTCTCACTGAATCTTCACAAGAATCTCGAGAGAAAGACGCTCTTATTATCCCCATTTCAGATAAGGAAACTGAGGCTTAGGGAGAATATATGACTGATAATGGCAGAGCTGGGACAGTCACTTATGTCTGACACCACACCTGTGCCTTGAGCTACCTGAGAAAACTTTTCCCCCACACAGACAAGGAGGTAGTCTTTGTTGTTAGCTTACACTTTCTTTTTTTCTGTGTGGCTGCCTTTTCTTTGCTGGTCTCACAAGTTTGCAGAGGAGGGGGCCAGACCCATTGCTTTTCCGAGTCCTTTGCTCAGCACTGATTTCCTGACTTGTGTGTGTGTTGGGGCGGGGGAAGCAGGGAGCTCTACATCATCTACATACTGACCTACCGACCGATCCATGCAGATTGTACTGTGAACACAGCGCACAGAACCAATCCCTCGTCCCTACCCTTGCTAAGGATATACGCCCTGGTTTCTTTACGACAGAGAGGAGGCTGACCCATGACATTCTGCAGATGCATTCCAAGGCCTCCTGAGAGCCCCCGTGCCTCAGTAGCCTTCCTTTTTCCATAAAAAGCATTCTAGATTTTGAGGAGAGAGCCACCCAGCTGAGGTGAGATGCCCACACTGTGCACTTAGCCAGGCTCGTTCACTCTCAGCAAGGAGCTCACACCATCCACGTGGAGAGTCTGCTTCAGTTTTGGACCCCAGAAAAATCACACATATCCACATGTCCTGATCTCCAAGATTGTTCACGGAGTTGGAACCATGAATGTAAAACTGGGAATGCCAAGAGTTCACACTACTTAATCCAAGACAGCCCTTGATTTCTGTGCCAAATAACTTTGTCCACATCCTAGAATATTAAATTAAAGAAGAAATTAGAGAAGGGTTTTTCAAAGGTAAGAGTTGGAAATACCCAAGTCCATAGGGGAGCAGAGGCTCAGGAAGGCCTTACCTGTGTCCCTAGACACCTCAGCAGTGAGAATCATGGAGGAGGCAAGAGGGAGACAAACTGGAGAAGGAATGTGCTTGTGTGTGCACAGAGGTTCACGCCGAGTGTGCCTGGAGGAATGTACTTGTGCACACCCATGAACAGTGGGTGGGAGGTGGGGTATGTGTGTGTGCGTGTGTGTGAGCTCTGTCCCCTAGCCTGTTCCCTGGCATGGCTGACTGAAGGAGCTTTACATGAGGAAGCCCACTCCAGGAGCACTGCTCAGTAGCCTGGAACCATGGGAATCTGCTAGGCTCTGGGGTCAGCACAGCTTGAGGCTTTTGATCAATTTCCCTATCAAAAGCTGTTAGTAGGTCCTTCACCAACCCTAAGTGGTAGAGAGAAGTTTTGTTTTGGTTTAGATTAGCTTTCATGGTTACAGACCTTGGGGGAGAATAAAAGCACAATTATTTCCTCTAAAAGAATGGGTCAGTATCTAGATGAGTACCTGCTTATTTTTGATTTTGAAGAAGAGGAGGAGGGAGAAGGAGAATCAATTTTTGATTCTGGAAAGGAACAGGGCACCCAGACCCAACTACAGGCAAAACCTCGAGGTTAGCAGCACGTGTTGTGTGAGCCCTGATACTAATCAGCACCTTCACATTCCCTCATCTTTCAGGCATTAGTTTCTCTCTCATTTCTAAACTGTCAGGAAGGACTCTGCGTATCAGCCATTTACGCGTAGTATGAAGTTTGAGTCTCTTTCTAATGTGGTAGAGTGGTGTAGTGGTTAAGGTATTACAGTCAGTCTGCCTGAGTCCAAATCCCAGATTAATGAATGCATTTACTTAGCTATTCTCTGCTTGCTACTCTGTTTCCAGTGCTTCTAACTGTCTCCCATGTTACATAATGCCACCACAAATATATTTGTATATAGAGAGTTTCATTCTTGTGGGTTAATTTATTCCTAGAAGTGAGATCATTGGGTCAAAAGCATCCCACTGGTGTGTGAAATTTAGAAATTATTCGATATCTCTATGCTCAAGCCTCCTCATGTGTAAAGTGGGGTTGAAAGTAATAGTACTTTCTTCTCAGGTTTGTTGTAAGAATTAAATGAATTACTATATGCAAAACACTTAGAAAAATATCTGGCACATAGCAAATATTGAACTTAATTTGCTATTATTATTATTTGCCAAGGGTATAAATTTTAAGCCTTATCTCTAATTATGAAACAAAGGGTTATCCCTTATTGAAAAAGTGTTAGGTTTTAGGGAGCATAGAAAGTGGTTTCTTTGGAGGGAGCATAGAAAGTGGTATCGATTCCCTTACCGATACCTGGAGGCAGGCGTCTGCTGTTGGTGCCAGGGGCGACTCTCTCTGCCTGGGAGATGGGTGCCATTCTCAGAGGTGAGTGGCAAGTGGTGCAGCTGGACAGACTCTCTTTGGGCAGGTGAACCTGAGCAGCCCAGGGTCTGAAGGCAGGTCAGCGCCCTTGACTGCAAATTTGCTCCCCTTCGGCCATGCTCAGGGTTCCCTGGCTTCCGGGAGCAGGCAGTGGGGTCTCCAAAAGAGCTGGGGGTGCAATGACAGGAACATAATAAGGGCAAGGGTACTGTGTTTGAGGAGAGGAGCCCCACTGGGTAACAAAGCTTCACCTGCTTCTGCCTGTTATCTCTGCTGCCTCCAGGACTCAGGCTCTTTGAAGGCAAGTGCTTGCTCAGGCCTGAGGGCTCCGGTGTACCTAAGTTCAACTCCTTAAAGCAGTGGACTATGAATTCTGGGCTACTGGAAACCCTTGGCATAGCTGTCTCTCGTGATTTTCCCAAGGCTCATGTCCAGGGGCCGTAAATAGTTAAGTGGGTCTCTATTTAATTAATAGTTATTTAATTATTTAAATAATAAACTATTTAACTATTTAAGTAAATAGTTATTTAATTTTTAAAATAAAATGCTACCAAGGCAATTTATTAGAAATTATTTCACTTTATTTGTATTTTTCCATCTCTATTGAGTTATAATTGACATATAACATTGTGTAAGTTTAAGGTGGACAATGTGTGGATTTAATACACTTATATATTGTAAAAGTGTATTAAATGATTTCGAACATGGGGTAAGCTAACCCTCCATTGTGTCAGTAGTTACCATTTCTTTTCTGTGGTGAGAACATTTAAGATCTACTTTCTTAACAACTTGCAAATATAAATACAGTTTTATTAACTGTGATCACAACTCTGTGCATTAGATCAACAGAACTTATTCACCTTATAACTGGAAGTTTGTTCTCTTTGAGCAGCATTTTCCCCACTTCCCCCACCCCCAGTTCCTGGTGACCACTATTCTACTCTCTGTTTCTATGAGTGTGGCTTTTTTAGATTCCACATGTAAGTGAGATCATACAGTATTTGTCCTTCTCTATCTGACTTATCTCACTTAGCAAAATACTCATGTTTCATCCATGTTGTTGAAAATGGCAGGATTTCCTTATTTCTCACTGCTAAATAATATCCTATTACATAAGCATAAACATAAACATAAATATACCATCACATGGTATCCATTCACCTGTCGGTGGACAATGAGGTTGTTTCCCTGCCCTGGCTGTTGGAATACTGCAGTGCACAATGGAGCGCGCACCCCTCTTGCAGATCCTGTTTTCATTTCCTATGGATATATACCCAGGAGTGGGATTGCTGGATCATGTGGTAGTTCTATTTTCAAATTTTCGAGGAACCTCTTTACTGTTTTTCGTAGTGGCTGCACCAGTTGTATTCTCAATAACAGTGCACAAAGTCCCCCTTTTTCTACATCCTTGCCAACATGCATTACCTTGTGTGTTTCTGATGATAGCCATCCTAACAGTACCCTGGGCATTTTATTCCCTAATGATTTGGGAGTGATACATATATGTCAGTGGTCTACTGAAGGCTGATATTTCTTGACTTCAAGGGAAATCATCTAAATGTGTATTCTGTCTCACATATCTGTTATTGATTGTCCTTAGATTTGACAGAGGGGAAGGAATGATTAGCACATAGAGAATAATTAAGAAATACTTTTTGAATAAATGAATGGGTGAGTGTACCATAGTTTATTTAACTATTCCCCATTGTTGAGCTTTTAGGTTGATCTTTTTTTTTAATTTTATCGATTATGCTATTACAGTTGTCTCAATTACTTCCCCTTGGGCCCCCTCCATCCAGCACCCCCCACTCCCTCAGGCAAGCTCCACATCATTGCTCATGTCCATGGGTCATGCATATAAGCTCTTTGGTTACCCCACTTCCTATACTGTACTCTACATGCCCATGGCCATTCTGTAACTATCTGTCTGTACTTCTTAGTCCCCTCACCTCTTCACCTATTCCCCCACAACCCCTCTCATCTGGCAACCATCAAAACGCTCTCTGTATCCATGATTCTGTCCCTGCTTTCCTTGTATGATTAATTTGTTTTTTAGATCAGTTGTTGATAGATATGTGTTTATTGCCATTTTATTGTTCATAGTTTTGATCTTTTTTAAAAAATATTTTTAAAGTGTTTATTTATTTAGTTTCTAGAGAGAGGGGGAGGGAGCGAGAAAAAGAGGGAAAGAAACATTAATGTGTGAGAGAAATTGATTAGTTGCCTCTTGCATGCTTCCAGCTGGAGACCTGGCCCAACAAACCAGGCAGGTGCCCTGACTGGGAATTGAACTGGTGACCTTTTGGTTCATAGGCTGGCACTCAATCCACTGAACCACACCAGCCAGGACTGATCTTCCTCTTTTTCTTAAATAAGTCCCTTTAACATTTCATATGCTAATGGTTTGGTGATGATGAACTCCTTTAATTTTTTCTTGTCTGGGAAGCTCTTTATCTGCCCTTCCATTCTAAATGATATCCTTGCTGGGTAGAGATATCTTGGCTGTAGGTCCCTGCTTTTCATGACTTTTAATATTTCTTGCTGATCCCTTCTAGCCTGCAAAGTTTCTTTTGAGAAACCAGCTAATAGTCTGAGAACTATCCAACATAGTGCTCAGACTATCAGCTGGGAACTCCCCTGTTGGTAACTAACTTCTTTTCTCTAGCTGCTTTTAAGATTCTCTCTTTATCTTTAACCTTTGGCATTTTAATTATGATGTGTCTTGGAGTTGGCTTCTTTGCATCCATCTTGTTGGGGACTCTCTATGTTTCCTGGACTTGCGTGTCTATTTCCTTCACCAAATTAGGGAATTTGTCTTTCATTATTTCATCAAATAGATTTCTAATTTCTTGCTCTTTCTCTTCTCCTTCTGGCACCCCTGTGATGTGAATGTTGGACCTCTTGAAGTTGTCCCAGAGACTACTTATACAATATCCTCATTTTCTTGGATTCTTTTTTCTTCTTATTCTGATTGGTTGGTTTTTGCTTCCTCATGTTCCAAATCATTGATTTGATTCTCAGCTTCAACAAATCTGTTATTTCCCTGTATATTGTTCTTTATTTCAATGAGTATATCCTTCATTTCTGACTGGATCTTTTTTATCTTGTTTAGGTCCTCACTAAGTTCCTTGAGGATCGTTATAACCGGTGTTTTGAGCTCTGCCTCTGATAGATTGCTTATCTTCCTCTTGTTCTTTTTCTGGAGTTTTGATCTGTCCTTTCATTTGGGCCATGTTTCTTTGTCTCCTCATTTTGGTGGCCTCCCTGTGTTTGTTTCTATGTATTAGGTAGAGTTGCTATGACTCCATCTTGGTAGCATGGTCTAATGTAGTAGGTGTCCTGTAGGGTCCAGTGGCACAGCCTCTTCTATCACCCACCGAAGCTGGGTACTCAAGGTGCACCCTCTGTTTGGGGTGAGTACAACCTCCTCTTTTAGTTGAGACTTGGTTGCTATTAGCAGATCAATGGGAGGGATTTAGCCAGGCCAGTCAGTTGGAAGGACTGGCTGTGACCACTGAACACCAACCTCCTCCCTTTGCGGAGAATCAGCTGTGCAGGGGCAGGGTGGTGGTCCTCTGACATGATCTGTAGCTGTCCACTGAGTGTGCAAGCCCTGGAGTTTCCTGGGTGGTGCAGGCCAAGGTCAGCCCCCACCTGTGTTCTGCCTTGGGCCACCCTGCCTGAGCTATAAAGCAATCTGAGATGGCTGGTATTTGTGCCGGGCTTGGAGATTCCTAGGACAAGCCAAGCTGTGAGTCTAGGAGGGCTGCTGCTAGTGCCATGCCTGGGGCCACTTAGCAATAGGTAAGTGGCCTGGGGGCTCACTGAGGAAGGCTGTTGCTTGTTTGAGAGGATTTAAGAAGTTGTGAAGCCTGAGTCAAAGCCAGCCATTCATATGGAAAAGTCATGGTTAACAGCTTGAGTGGGCCCATAAGTTGTGTGGGATGGAGCCTCAGGCAATCACCAGGGTGGGGCAAACAGTGTTAGCTTGATTGATGGAGTCTCAGATATGGCACCCTCTTGCTGGTTCTATAGCTCTGTGTGGGAAGGGTTCCGAAAAGTGATGGTGGCTTTTGCCTGCCTTTCTGTCTAGGAAAAAGCTGTCCCCCAGCTCTCACCTTAAAGCCAGACACTTCGGTTCCTCCCTGTATGCCACTGGTATCTTTCAAGCTGTTACCCTGATGCTGGAGCTCAGAGCAAGTGAGTCTAAATAAGTCCATGTGTGGGTTCTTTAAGAAGAACTGCTTGGGACTCCAATAACTTTTTCCACTGACTCATTCCCACTAGTATTTGCAGCCAGAAGTTATGGGGAGTTATCTCTCTGGCACTGGAACCCTGTACTAGGGGGTTTGGTGTGGGGCTGGGACTCCTTGCTCCCAAGATATCCCTTCCAAATTTTTATCCACCCCACGAGAATGTGGGACCACCTTGTTCCACATCTCTGCCCCTCCTACTAGTCTGGATGGATGTGGTTTCTTTAATTCTGTAGCTGTCAGACTTCCACTCACCTTGATTTCTGATGGTTCTGAGTGATGTTTATTGTATATTTTAGCTGTAATTTTGATGTGCTTGTACTAGGATGCAAACTGTTTAACTATGCTGCCACTTTGACTAGAGGACTTCAGGTTGATGCTGTTTTAAAAAAATATATAAACTGTTCTCTTGAATATATTTGTGTATATAGCTTTATCTTTGTATTATTTTCTCTTTTAAAAGTGCTATTTCTGGTCAATGGGTATCAACAGTTTTATGGCATTTGATATGTATTTCCAAACTTTTTTGTCCAAGGATTATAGCAATTTTGAATGCTCATAGCAATGTTTGGGTGCCATTTTCACACTACCCTTACTGCACTGAGTGTTAACATAAAATTCTTTTTTTCCAGTTTATGAGGAGAATAATGGTATCTTTATATTTTAATTTTGTATTCTTTGATGTCCATTGAGGCTATTTTTCTGAATTTGATTACTAGTTGTAGTTAAGATTTTGTGAATTTTGTTCATTCCTATTTTTTATTATCAATTAAATAACATTATTATCTAATTAAGGTATTAACCCTTTATCATATTTGCTACAAATGTTTTCCCTAGTCTGTTATCGTTTCCTTTCTTTTCCCCTCTCCTTCCATTTCTTCTTTCCCTTTCCTTTCCTTTCCTTTCCCCCTTCCTTCCTTCCTTTCCTCCTTTCCTCCCTCCCTCCCTCCTTCTTTCCTTTTCCTTCTATTATTTGATTGTTCAATTAGTCAAATCTATTGAACTTTTTCTTTGACCTCTTTGTTTATAAGCCATAAAAATGTGAATGAACACTGGTAACAGAAAAAAGAGAAGCACCTAATACATGAGGAGGGAAAATTTCTCTAGTTTTGTGTTATTGGCTAGTTTACACTTCATTCCATATTTAATTTTAGAAATTTTGAGTCAGATTATTCACACATAGTTGGAAGGGTATAATATAGTTCTGACACTTTAGTATTGTGCCTTTATTTTATGAGAACAGGAACAAACAGGCAGAAAACTGATTTTTCTCCCTTGACCCTTTGTGAAGACCATGAAGGTAGCAGGAGAGGAGAAAGACAGGTGACCTGAGTGTTGGAGGGAAAAAGGGATTGTCCAATGAAATGCGTTTGGAGGAAACAACTACCTTCTAAGTGAAAACGGTGAAAAAAGGAAGTGTGGGATCAGTGTTTCTTGGCTCAGCAAAGCTAGCTTTTTGGGCCGAGTTGGGGGGAGATCTGTGTACAGAGGGAATGTTGATATTGGCCCTGGTGTGCAACTGTATTACATGGAAGAGAAGGAAATTAGCCATTGAATAAGGTGGAAATGTTAGGCCAGCTGTCTCCTGGGTATATCTGAAAATCAGAATACGGAGGCTTTCAAAGGTGAGGTTGAAAGGGCCTGACTCCTGGGGTTTCCCATCTGGGTTTTCAATACCTGCTCCGTTTCCCATGTGGCGTGTGCAGGGCAGGGAGGGTGCTAGTTGTTACATAATCAAACAGAGCATGTGTGCCACTCCCCAGCAGCCGGGAACTACTGTCCCGGCAGTTCACGTGGGAATGAGGGGGATATAAACATCCTGCTTCGTGATGGGTGAGTCCTACTTTCCCTTGTGTTATTTACGCATAAGCTACCATTGCTCTGTGGCCTGACCACAGCATGGGGCTTTTGTGACATATCCTAGCAAAAGGCAATTACTTGATATATTAGCTTAATTGATCTAAAAAGCCATTAAGATTTAACCATTCAGAATTTCTGTGATGGTTATGCAGTGAACACAGTGGGCTTAGAGCAATTAGTACTTGTCATGAGAGGTAAGTATAAGAATTTACTTGATATTGAGCTGTTGAAATGTAGTGTAAAACTCCAAATGGGAGATTTATGAATAATTAGTGACACAGAAGACGAATTCTGTGCTTCACTTGAGATTCATTCATGCCTTGTGCTAAGAGTGGCCCCTATCGGCCCTGTCGTCACCAATGAATATTAGTGCTGTGCAGGATTACATGTGACCAGCTATCGGAAAACAAGCAGATAGGCAAACCTGCCTGACGGAAGTATAGCTAACCTTCAAGGATTTCTCCTTTTGGCTGGTGACCTCAGGGAATAATGCATTTTTGATTTCTTCCTCTTTAATGTAAGTAAGTACCTTTTTGATCTACCTGATCTTCAGTCCTTAGAGCTGGCCACCATAGACACTCAGGTGGGGCTGACTTGTTGACTGACTGCTGGAGGGAACAGCAGCAGGTAGATGAACGTTCTCCTTGCTAGTGCTTGTTTGAGGGCAACTGGGGTTTCTCTAGATCCTGAGAAGCCCCTCTGGGAGAGGATTGTCATTTGGGAAGGACTCTGGGTGTCTTCATGGCATGGTCTTTATTTAGAGGTAATGGCTCTGGCCTCTTAGAATTGACAATGTAACAGCTACTATGTAATGGATTCATGGTACCATACTGAGATCTTTAGGGGTGGCGATTCGCCAAGTATGGGCTCTGGACCCACCATATCATGATTGCCTGGGAAAATGTTAGAAATGCAAATACAGGCTCTTCTTGGAAACTTGTGAGAAATGTACATTCGCAGGACCCAACTGAGATCTACTGAATCAGAATCTTTGGGGGTGAGTCCCAGCCATCTTTGTTTTAGCAAGCCGTCTAGGTGAGCCTAGAGCACACTGAAGTCTGAGTATCACTGTTCATGGTGTGCTACTTAAGTAAGGCATGTAATCCACACAGCATCCCTGTGGAGCAGAACCTATTTAAAAAGTCTCAACTTAGTATATGAGGAAAGACACAAAGGAATACACCCGAAGTTGCACAGCGTCAGAGCTAGGATTTGAACCAGATATGCTGGCTTAGGGCCCAAGATCTTCACCACTACACTGAGGTGTGTGGATGATAACAGGGGAGAGGAAGAGGACGTGCTTTACAGATGATGAGGAGCAGGGATGGTTTTTATTCAAATGCCGTTATCCAGCTGGTAACCATGTGCTGGAGCCTGTTCCTACCGGCTCGTGAGAACCAGTTGTGAATATCTGCTCTTGCCAAATCTGTGTTCAGTGATGTCAGGTTGGTGACTTGAAATTGGCCATGGTGGGAACATTTACACCACAGAAACTATCAGGCACTGCAAATGAGGGCTCCCTGCCTCCTTTTGCTTCAGCCAGTTGTGACACATTTACCGGTGCACTGCTGCCTAGATGTATTCTTCATCCTTATGTATTCTTAATAATACTGCATACCAATTATACAGGCTAATTTGAAGCAAACACTATTCATGGATTCATTAATATTCTAGCCACACCCATAGTTTCTCATGTCTACACATTTGATTTGGCAACATTAAAACTCTAGAACCTTAGAGTGAGAAAGAGAACTTGGAGTTTATCTTTCAATTCGAGTTAAAAAAAAAAAAAAGCCAGGAATAGTTACTTGTGTTGGAGGAGCTCCAGGATTTTAGACATCCTTTCTGGGCACTTTTGATACCCACTGGGGTGAGGTGGGGTTCGTACAGCTGGCTCGGGCCTGAGAGGCAGCAGCTGGTGGAAAGCTCGGTGAGGAGGAGGGCAGAGTGGGAGTTCCCTTCTCTGCGCCTTGGCCAGGGTGTGGGGGAGATGGGGTTGGGGGTTCCATGCCTCTGCAACAGGATAATGAATTAAAATGTCAACAAGGAACCTTCTCTGAACTTCTGTGTCAGAGAGATTCACGTAGGAACAACTGAGGATTTGAGATTTCAGGGTTCCCAGGCCAGGGGGCCAGGGCTTTCTGTAGTTTCCTGCCAGCCTCTCATTCCATCTCTGTCTTGGATGACCAGTTACTACTCACGGGCAATGGGGTGTCCCTCTCCCCAGAAGGTATCAGGAATGAATTAGCATGTTTCCCTCTTGTAAGTGATCCTCTCTTTGAGTAAACATCCCCTGGGTTTCTGTGATGTGTAACTAATGGAGTGCTAAACTCTCAGGGCTGGTTTGAGACTCAGAGCGCACACGTGTTGCCAATCCATCATGCTCCTAATACTAATTAACATAGCAGGGACACAGTAAAGCCACAGATCCTACACACACTACCCGGCTTGGGTTACGCTCTCATAACAGTCTCTCTATTGACCCAGTGAGAGCGCACACTGGGAAAAGGAGCTCCAGCCACTTCTCCCTGGCTAGACCTGCCCTGCTAAGTAAAAAAAGTCACTGTGCATCTTTATAAACCGAGGTGTCCGCTGTCCTCATGGTGTTCCAGCTTCAGGGAAGATGCCCAGTTCCGAGAGTGGCGAGGTAGGGCTCCCCAGGCCACCCCTGACTGGGAGTCAGGAGTATTTCTTTAACTTCCAGGGCTATTGTTCAGACTGGGGTTTCAGGTCCTGCTTGGATCACAGCTCTTACGTGAGCCTCTCGGAAAGACTTTCTGTCTCACTGCAAACTAGTTTACCTATAGAGTGAGGAGAGCATTTATCCCTCACCCCAGAGTCAGCCAAACAGAAAGGTGTCTGTATCCTGACTGGGTGTTGTTACATCGGCACACACAGTTATCAGAAATCATGTCAAGGTGCGCTTAATGCATGTGTGTTTCACTGAATACACATTCTCTCTCAATGAAAAAGTTTTAAAAATTACTCTTTGCAGCTACCTACTTGAATGAGTCAGGGATTTCTGAATGTCTTATAGTAGAAACAAGATAGGGAAACAGATGCTGAGGTTGATATGGGAATAGGCATTCATAACCCTCTTTGTTAAATCATGTGGTCATTCTCTAATGACATCATTCTCATTAATTTACATGATTACAGGTATAAACTTATAAATTATTGTAAAAAAATAAAAGGAAGGGCATGTTCAAAGGGCTGTTCCTGGTGGAACCTCATGTTTTACCAGTGGTTGATACATAAAATATTAAAAATTCCTGCTGTAGAGGCCTCCCATAAAGGGGTTATCCCAGAGAACTATGATAAAGTATTTGTAGTCTGGTGTTGAAATGCTCAGCAAACAAACCCTGTACAATATAGCGCCCAGCTAAGCCCCCTTTTCCTCAGTTTCCATGATTTAAGGACCACCAGGCTGGGCTGGGCTGGGAGAAGTGAAGCCAAAAAGCACAGGGTCCCTGTTCCTGTTTTAGCTAGGTGGCTCAGAATTGAACTGTTTCACACTGGAGTCGTCTAGAATTTTTTTTTTTTTTTTTTTTGGTAGAAAGAGTTATGAAACTAAAATATGTTTGAAAATCACTTGAGTGAATTGATTTCTCCCAGCTCTCAATTTAATGCATCTAGCATTACATAACATAATCAGGAAACATTTGCATGAGTACATATCTTATGTGGAATATTCTTTATTATCTTTTCAGAATCAACAAATCTTTTCATGTTGAAGTTTACCTAACATGTAATGCAGAAAAAGGTTTGTGCGATGTAAGATATTGCAATATTTTAAAAAACACATATGTAATAGTTACATGATATAGAAAACAATAACTATGCATAGTATAGAATTTATAATATCTAAAAATTAGATATGAGAAATAGTTCCATAAAAATACGAGAAAATTTTTAAAGAGTTATAAGAGTTGTATTCTAGGGGAGGGAAAGATGACCTAAACGTGGTTTGCTTGTGTTCCTCTCTGTCTAAATATTTTTAAAGATCAGTTTGTTGATAGGTGATGGCTTTTTTTCCTCACATCTTCTCAGCCTTGGGATTTGTTTATCTAACTGACTGACAAGTAGGCGCATCAAGAGGATGTTAAAACAAACCAATAATAAACCTTAGGAAAAAAGACAAAAAAACTCCCACAAGTAAATAATGTCACACTGTCAGGCTCAAAAAACATCAGAGGAAGAAGCCAAAAGCTCAGAATAGAAACAGTAGCCAGCAGTTACATAAACAAACAATTAGATTAAGATCAGCATGCTGACAATTTGGTAATTAGCAAATTGTTGATGGCTTTGATCCAGCTGTGGGATTACATTAAAATGTAGCTTCATTAACTGTGATTTGGTTGATAAACCCTTGATAATTAGATGTATCCTTCCTTTTAAATATTAGCATTTTATGGGCTTTCTATTGGGATCTTGGTCTGTGTACTCCCACTGTTAGGCAGAGAATAAACAGCGCTTTTACCTGCTAAGTATCAATTTTAATGTTTCTTGCAATTTCAGTTCTTTTTTAGAACAGGTAGGATGCCTTTCTCTGATATTCTCCCACTTAACTCTCGTATGAAGTATGTTGTTTCGTCTGCACACCCATGATAGACAGTGCTAAGTGACCACTCCATTCTTCCCGGCCCAGCCTTGGAATCTCTGGCAGCCACAATCGAGCCTTCTGAGCTGGTGCTGGGACTGAAACCCATTTGCCGTTTTGCTTCTGACCACTGCTGCTTTCTGATTCAGGGATCCAGTTGGCCGGTGGGTGCTTTTTCTTTGTAGTGACAATACTTCCTACTCATTTTTTGCTTCTTAAGAATACCTGTCAATAGTTCCTCTTTTTACATATCCACATCCAAACACTGAGTCTGGAAGTTTATCTGATAGACACAATGCTTGATGATTCTCAAATGAAAAAGGAAAAAAGAATTTGTTGGATAAATATTTACCTAGTAGGCCTTTCAGTTACTAAGCCAAAAACTGGAAATATTTCCTAGGTACCATAGTTCTAACAGACTATTTGAACTGCTAGGTCAATGATTCGTAATCCACAGTGGGCATCAGAGAGCCTGGTTCCCACTTCATATCTTGTTGATTCAGCACCTGCAGGTGTGGTGGCCTGGGTGGTGTTTTTAGAGGGAGGGGCAGTCAATATCTTACCGGTGGTTTTCATCTGTTCCAGAAGTTGAGACCCTCTGTCATTGGGAGCAGGTTCAGTATTCACCTTTTTGGGTATTGCTGACGCTAGTGGAGAGGCTGCAGTGACAGGATGTGGGGGCCTGGATGCTGAGGGCTTCTACCTGCAGGACTCTTGTGTCAAGCCTCCATAGAACTTAGTACCATCAGAGCATTGCTAATGGTACATTAGTGGCCATTAATTTGTCGCTTATCTGTGTAGTGCCACTTGCAAACGGTCTATATCTAGATTCTCAGATGTTATGGATAGTACAAAGGAACACTCATATAGATGACATCAACTATTTTATAATCTGTACTTACGTGTGTATACTTTAATGTATGTTTGACATGTCTGCCATTTCCACGGGCAGGGGCATCCAACCTTTTGGTGTCTCTGGGCCACACTGGCATAAGAAGAGTTGTCTTGGGCTACACATTAAATGCACACACACCAATGAAAACTGATGAGCCAAAAAAAAAAAAGAAAAAAAGGTTTTAAATAAATTTATGATTTTCTGTTGGGCCACATTCATAGCCACCCTGGGCCACGTGCAGTCTGTGGGCCACAGGTTGGGCACTCCTGGAAAGGAATGGGCTCTGAAGTTAGATCTACTTAGGTTTGAATTCTACAAATGCACTAATTAATCAGATGTGTGACCTTGGGCAGGTTTTGTAAACTCTGTAAGTCTAGAAAATGGACATAATGCTGATTCAGAGTATTGTTTTGAGAAGTGAATTAGATAATTTCTTCACCCATGAGGCCTAGGTGGGTACGCTCTAAATGTAACAGTGTTTTAATTTTGTGCAAATAGCTTGAGCGCTGGTCTGATCTCAGACACTGGCATTCATGCTGAATAATACAATCTGCTTTAATGCTTTATACTTTTGTTTACTTAGGTTTCCCATCTCCCTCAGAGTGAAGGCCCAGGTCCTCTAGGATCTGCATGATCTGTCTCTCCCTACTCCTCAAACACTTACTCACCACTGCTCTCTCCCTTACTCATTCCTATACTGCTGCATTTGCCATTTCTTGTTCTTTAAATACACCAAGCACATTTCTACCCCAGGGCCTTTGCACTTATCATTTTCTCTTGCTAGAATGTGCTTCCATCAGATAGTAGCACCTCCTTCAGGTCTCTGCTCAAATGTCCCTGATCTGTGAGGCCACTGTGCATAAAACCTCATTCCTTCTAGCCCCTTCTAGCCACTTCTAGCCACTCCTTATTCCTCTTAGTCAGGTTTTTTTAATGACACCTATCACTATCTGACATGTTATATATTTTCTTGTTTGTTTGTTCTTGTCTGTCTTCCTTCCATGAAGCCAGGAGACTTTATCTGTTTTGTTTCCTGCTCTGTTTCCAGAACGTAGACGTGAGCCCACCACACAGTAAGTACTCCATAAATGTCTGTTAAATAAATGAATTAAAGACTTTCATCTGCCACTCATGGATTAACAATCAACAAATACCCACTGACCACATAGTTTCTTTCAGGTATTGTTTTAGGTATGGTCAGGAACGTGAAAAGTTTTAAGATGAGGTCCCTGTTTTTAAGGAACTTACAGCCTAGATTTGGAAAAAATGACAGACCCAAATGATGAAAACTAAATAAAATAATACAACAGTAACTAAAAATGCAAGGTTGTAGATGATATAGAGCATGCACATTGAGATATATCAGAGGTCAAAGGAAAATGGTATTTCTTGGGTGGGGTATGGGGAGAGAAGGTGTTTCATGAAAAGTGGGATCTGAACAAATCCCTAAGAGATTGTGGATTGTGATCAGAGTGTGATTGGCAGAGAACTGAGGGGCTGGCAGCACTGGGAGGATATAGAGGAGGTGTCGGTAAAGACCTGCAGTATAGCCCTGGCTGGTGTAGCTCAGTGGATTGAGCGCGGGCCTGCGAACCGAAGGATCGCAGTTCGATTCCCAGTCAGGGCACATGCCTTGGTTGCCAGGCCAGTTCCCGGCAGGGGACATACAAGAGGTAACCGCACATTGATGTTTCTCTCCCTCTCTCCTTCCCTTCCTCTCTAAAGATAAATAAATAAAATCTAAAAGGAAAAAAAAAAAGTACTTAAAAAAAAATCTTTAAAAAAAAAAAAAAAAAGACCTGCAGTATGTGGAGGGCACTGGATAGCCAGCCCCACATGGGTGGATTCTTAGTAGCAAAAGTGGAGTGAGGTTGTAGATGGTTTTGCAGGCTAGGCAGGAGCGTTAGGGCTGGGGCCCTGGACTGGGGAGTGGACCTCAGCGATGCCATCCAGCAATGTACCTGCAGGAGAACTAAGTTAGGATAGGCTTGCCAACACAGGAGGCTAAGGAGACAAGCCAGGCTGAGGGCATGGCAGACTGGGTCACCCTCCAGAAAGCAAGGCTGGCTTTGAAAATAAGCTCTTGATTATACAGGTTGGAGAGTTTGAAAATATCAAGGCCCAGTGTCACTTTATATCTTATATCAACATCAGTTTTGTGGTCATTTCATGACTCATTGGCCCCTTAAACTTAGATAAACTTAGAAGGGTGAAAACTTGTGTTTAAAAACTTTTCTCAACCACTGTTTTTTTTTTTTTTTTTTTTTTTAAGATTTTATTTATTTACTTTTAGAGAGAGGGGAAGGGAGGGAAAAAGAGATGGAGAGAAATATTGATGGTTGCCTCTCGAATGGGCCCTGACTGGGTACTGAACCTGCAACCCAGGCCTGCGTCCTGACCAGGAATTGTACTGCCTACCTTTCACTTTGCGGGAAGACGCCCAACTGAGCCACACTGGTCAGGGCACAACCCCTGTTTTAAAATGGGTTTGCAGAGGGGCGGAGACTTGGGTCCAAGGCTTTTATAAACATTAAAAAACACTGTGAATATTAATTTTAATGTTTTATAAATATTAATTACATCAGGCTGTGAGTTTGGCAAGATTAGTTCACTTCCCCTGCCCATCCCCAGGCCCAAATACCCAGAGATAGAGATGTGAGCTCCCTCTTGAAAACTGTTTTGGCTTTCTGACTGCAGAGCTCACAAGTGTTTTGCTTAGATACTGCTCCACTAGCAAGGCAGAACAGTGCAGTTAAACAAATGTTTTGCTGGTCTCTGAGGCACTATCAGGTCAATGGACTACTGCTTATGCCTGTAAGAATTGTCTGTTCCTGTCTGTTTAGAGACATGGCCTGCTTCCCCACTCCCAGAGCCCAAGTGATAGGGGAAGAGCAGTTTGAGTTTCTAATTACTTAGTTTCTTGCCTTAATTATCCTCTGGGGGTTCTTTTGGTAACAGCTTATGTGATGGATGTGAATTTAACTTCTCAAACACATTAGAATGATGTAGCTACAACTTGGAATCTTGGAGAGCCATCAAATGTGGACTTAAAATTCTTAAATTATTGCCCTGGCTGGTGTAGTTCAGTGGATTGAGTGCTGGCTTGCAAACCAAAGGGTTGCTGGTTTGATTCCCAGTCAGGGCACATGGCTGGCTTGTGGGCCAGGTACCCAGCTGGGGGTGTGTGAGAGGCAACCACACATTGGTGTTTCTTTCCCTCTCTTCCTCCCTCCCTGTCCCTCTCTCTAAAATAAATAAATAAAATCTTTAAAAACAATCTTAAAGTGTCAATGACAGTAGAATTAAAAAAAAAAACTCATTGCTTGCAAAGGAAGGAAGCCTTGACATTTTTCACTATTAAGTAGATTGGGTGATAAGAACATAAGTGAGAGTAAAAAAATATATTCATAAAAATGCCTCTTAAAGCCCATTAAGATCTGCTTTCACAGAGGCAATGAATAGTAGAATATTATGGGTCGCTTTTCCTTCTATTCTGTTTTTTTTTTTTTTTTCTTGTGAGCAGCTGCCCTAAATTTCAAAATGATTCTACTGAAGCTTAGTAGGGCTGACTTGGATTGAGATTAATTACCTCTAGGTTGGATGGGACTCAAAAAGAAGGTAGGACTGGGTCCAAGGTCCCTGAGGATAGTTATCAAATCACACAGCAGCATAAAACAAGTGGTTCATATGAAAAATCCCTTGCCTGTCACCCTTGAATAATTCTAGTGCACATGATAAATTGCACTCCCAACCTCCTTTGTTAGAATATTGAAGTATGTATGCATGTATGTATGTATGTATGTATGTATGTATTTAAAGTATATTTTATTGATTATGCTATTACAGTTGTCCCATTTTTCCCTCTCCTTTATCTTACTCCACCCTGAACCCCTCCTCACTCCAGCAGCATTTCCCACACCTTAGTTCATGTCCATGGGTTGTGCATATAAGTTCTTTGGCTTCTCCATTTCCTATACTATTCTTAACTTTCCCAAGTCTATTTCATGCCTACCAATTATGTTTCTTGTTCCCTGTACCTTTTTGCCCATTCTCCCTGTCCCTGACCCCAGTGATAACCCTCCATGTGATCTCCATTTCTGTGATTCAGTTCCTGTTCTAGTTGTCTGCTTATATTTCTTTTTTGCTTTTTAGGTTCAGTTGTTGATAGTTGTGAGTTTGTTGTAATTTTACTGTTCATATTTTTTATCTTCTTTTTCTTAGATAAGTCCCTTTAACATTTCATATAATAAGGGCTTGGTTATGATGAACTCCTTTAACTTGACCTTATCTGGGAAGCACTTTATCTGCCCTTCCATTCTAAATGATAGCTTTGCTGGATACAGTAATCTTGGACGTAGGATGTAGCCTTTTGTGACTTTAAATACTTCTTTCCAGCCCCTTCTTATTTGTAAGATTTCTTTTGAGATCAACTGATAGTCTTATGGACACTCCTTTGTAGGTAGGTGACTGTCTCCTTTTCTCTTGCTGTTTTTAAGATTTTCTCCTTATCTTTAATCTTGGGTATTTTAATTATGATATGTCTTGGTGTGTTTCTTCTTGGATCCAACTTTTTTGGGACTCTCTGAGGGTCTTGGACTTGCATGTTTAGTTCCTTCATCAGATTGTGGAAGTTTTCCTTCATTATTTGTTCAAATAAGTGTTCAATTTCTTACTCTTCCTCTTCTCTTTCAGGCACCCCTGTGATTCAGATGTTGGAATGTTTAAAGTTGTCCCAGAGATTCCTCAGCCTCTCCTTGTTTTTTTTTTTTGTTTGTTTGTTTTTTGTTTCTGTTTTTTTTTTTTTTTTTTTTTTTTTTTTTTTTTTTTTAATTCTTGTTCCTTCATTCTGTTCTGGTTGAATGTTTATTTCTTCCTTTTGCTCCAAATCATTGATTTGAGTCCCAGTTTCCTTCCCTTCACTGTTGGTTCCCTGAATATTTTCCTTTATCTCACTTTGTATAGCCTTCATTTCTTCCTTTATTTCGTGACTAAATTCAATCATTTCTGTGAACTGCCTGATTACCAGTGTTTTGAACTCTGTATCTGATAGGTTGGCTCTCTCCTCATCACTTAGTTCTTTTTCTGAGATTTTGTTCTGTTCTTTCATTTGGGCCATATTTCTTTGTCTTCATGCACCTGTAACATAAGGGGCAGAGCCTTAGGCATTTGCCAGGGTGGGGCAACACACTTCGCTGTGTTGTGGCACTGTGTGGGTAGGGTCAGAGAGGGAACAATGTTGCTCAATAGCTTGCTTGGCTCTCTCACCCCGCTTCCTGTCATTTCCCTGGCTTCCCACAAGTGGATTGTGCCTTTTCAGGTGCTGATTCCCTGGTGGGTGGGTTTTTGAACATTCTAGGATGCTGTGGGTCTCTCCAATGGACTCTCCTGCCGCAGCAACCCCCACAAGTTTTCATAGCTAGAGGTTTTGAAGCTTTAGTTTCCTGCACTGGAACCCTGGGTTGCGTAGTCTGTCTTGCTCACCAGGTGTTCTCTGGGCTTATCTGCATGCGAAAGTGGGACTGCCCATTCTGCCAGCCGCCACTTCGCCTGCCCCAGTCTGCCAGCTGCAGCCTCGTTGTGCATCTTCTCTGCCCCAGCTGTCCATCTCTGCCCCTCCTACCCGTAGGAATCAATGTTTCTTTAACTCCTTGGTTGTCGGACTTCTATACAGTTTGATTTTCTCCAGTTCTGTTTGTTTTTTGTTTTTAAATTGGTTGTTGTCCTTCTTTTGGTTATGCAAGGAAGCAAAACATATCCACCTATGTCTCCATCTTGGCTAGAACTCTGGAAAATTATTAAATAATTTAAATGTAGCCTATTTTGGCTGTTTTCATTTAAATTTTTGTAAACAGCCCTGGCTGGCATAGCTCAGTGGTTTGAGTGCAGGCCTGCAAACCAAAGGGTTGCAGGTTCGATTCCCAGTCAGGGCACATGCCTGGGTTGCAGGCCAGGTCCCCAGTGTGGGCCCCAGTGGGGCACGCCAGAGGCGACCACACATTGATGTTTCTCTCTCACCTTTCTCCTTCCCCTTTCTCTAAAAATAAATAAATAAAAATCTTAAAAAAATAAAAATAAAAATAAAATTTTGTAAACAGCCTTGACTGGATTGCTTGGTTGGTTAGAGCATCATCCTGATATGCCAAGGTTGTAGGTTTGATCCCTGGTCAGGGCATATACAAGAATCAACCAATGAATGCATAACTAAAGTGTAACAACAAATGGATTTCTTTCTCTCTCTAAAATCAATTTAAAAACATTAAAAAAATAAAATTTTCATACAATAAGAAATAGAGATGGAATGGTTATAAGTCTTCTTCCCCAAACCAGGCACCACAGATTTTGTATTTTTCATATCAATTTAATTAGTTTTATAGTTTTTAGAGAAACTAATTTTGCAGAAGTAAAAGCTAATTATACTTCCTGGAAAGCTTTTTAAAATTCTATAACTAATTTGTGTCAAATATGAGAAATTTGGTTAATAAAACTTTAATGCTTTATAAGTATACAGACAAAAACAAATGTGAAGTTAATCTCATTATGATATAAATTTATGAAAATTTCTAGATAAAATTCCATGTTTAATATCTTCCCAGAAAATATCATTTATAAACAATGGGAATTTTTAAGTGAGTGTTCTAAAACTTCCTGATATTTACTTTGTTTTTCTATGTACTGTACAGAACAGAGTTTTATTTCTCTTTCCCCTTTTTTAAAATGAAGGAGTTGTTAAAAAATAAAAACACAGCAAACAAAACCTTTCCTATAGTAGTGATAACAAAATTAGTTATTTATCTGCACCTACCAAATTTGTACACCCTTATAGCAATAATTGCTTACAATTATGGAACTTTAGAAAATGGAAATAATTCAGTTGAGTCATAAAATTTGTAATGTAAATGGATTTTTAAACCACTTTTGCTTTTACTAAACATTTGGTAACTTCCCAAAGACTTGAGTCTTTCTCATGACAGGCTTACCACATGGCTTCTTCTCCTCTTTCAACTTTTAATAATCAGCATGCTCAAGTCTAGGTTTAAGACACTAGTGTGTATGTTACCGCTCTCAAATAACTAAGAATTAGTTTTCTCAAACTTTCTTTTTGAAAAAGTTGTGTTGAGTGGAGTGTATGCATAAAAAATTTCACCCCAGAAGGATAATATTTTTGGAAAGGAGTGAAAGAAAACAGGGCTTTGAGTGAAAGCGTGTGTGTAACTGTAAGTGGAGGGTGAAAGGCTGTAATTGACAGGTCCCTTCTGCGGTGCAAAAGTCACCGTTACAGTAACATTAAGCTACACTCAATTAGGCAGTTACCCAACTTGTGTCTTGACTTGAAAAAACATTTGAAATTCAGGAACTGTGATCCTGAAGCCAGAAAGGAAAATTAAAATGTGTTAAGCGAGGAAGTTCATTGATTTTTAAAATGTTTTATCTTCAGTTAGGAACAGACATCTTGGAAAGACTTTTAAAAAATGTTTCAAAACACCAACAATCCACAGGGACAAATAAAAAAAAAAAGGAATCATAACAATGAAACTCTGCATCTGGTTGACATTTAAATGAAGTTGCCAGAGTACAAACAAATTTCAGGACAACTCCAGTGACATATTTTTAAAAGAGAGTGCAGGGGGAAAAAGAGAAACATTTGGCTGAGCAGATATTGACAGCACATGTAAGGGAACTATCAATATTTATTGCATCGTGGATTTGCCAAATGACACAGGGCATCTGGGAACACTATAGAGAATGCTCTAACTGGAACTTGACTATGTGCTTTCATATATTGGACTGTGTACTGAGGCCAGATCTAGTTCTTTTGGAAGAGATAAGTGAAGTCTACTGACTCTGTAATTCTTAAGTAGATGAAAGTTAAGTGTGCAGATGTCTGCATGAATTGTGCAAACTGGGATGAAGAAAAACTGCAGAAAAGAAATCAACAGCAACAACAAAAACCCTGTTTTTTGAGATCCTGGGAAGTTGCTAGTATAAATATGATGCAGGCAAAGATGTCTTAGGCTGGTCTCAATATATGTTTCTACTCCTGGGCAAAGTGTAGAATTCTTTGAGAGAGGCAGAATCCAATAGGTTCATAGTTCTAACTCGAGGGCTGAGGTGAGCTCTCTGCTAAAGGAACTAATTCCAGGCCTTTCTAGTGGACAGTCCTAAACCTCTGAGAGAGTAATTACCATGTGTTTGAGAGGAAGTCCTCTACGTTGGATAGAAAAGCAGACTATGGAGAGTTCAGTTTCTAGACTTGAGACTCTAGAGCCATGATTCACTTTTGCCTCCTGTGTCTCTGTCCACAGCCCACTGGCACCAAGCCAGGTGCTCAAATAATGGGTATTTTGCTGGAATAATTTACCACAGGGTTGTGAATTCTAGAAAGTATCAGATCCGAGGCCCAAGAAATTCTATCCAATGAGTACGATTAAATCTTACCATCTCGGTCAATGGAGCTGCAGCTTTAATTGACAGAAAAGTAGTGGCCTTTCTGACATTCTTCTGAGCAGAAAGAATGGCCCATGACAACAGTTAAATCTGGCTAATGGATATACAGATATTATATCTCCACATAGATATATGGATAACATGGATATCATACTATTGATTTAGACCAATGGATGTTATACTATATGGGTTACTTTTATATATTCTTAAACATTTCCACTATAAAAAGTGTAAGTAAAAAAGGGGAAAAGAAAAACAGTTCAGCTTATATTTGCAGTTGGCAAGCAGTCTTAGCAGACTGAGAGAGAGTGAAGATGAACCTTTTCTTTCCACATAATAACCAAGTTTCTTTGGAAGAAATGAAAACTATTTGGGTCAACTTGTTTATTTAGCAAGGTGTTTATTACCTTTCTGCATTCCTCCTGCTTTTCAAAGTGAGAATAATATTTCCTTTTCAATGCTTTCACAGCAGTACAGAAATCCATGCAAACATTTCCATAGCTTTGTTCCCTGGTGGCCCCAAGGGAGGTAAGGCACTGGTTTTTTGTTGTTGTTGTTGTTTGTTTTGTTTTTTGTTTTATTGTGTTTTTGCTGATGAAGGAGTATGACAGCTTCATTTGAGAGAAGGGCACTGCTTGAAAAACCATTAATAAATAAAACAGCACCTGTGTTTCCCTCCATGGCCTTTTACAGGCATCATCTTCTTTGATCTTACCAACTTGCTACTCAGGGCGTGATGTTCTTGATGTGAAAGTGAACAAAATAAGACAGCAGGGACCTCGTTAATGCCTATGCTCAAAACGCCTTATGATTCTCAAAGGGTTCCTGTTTCTTTTTCATTTTAAACTTCGGAAACTATTGATATAGGCAAGGAAAATATTTATTATCCCTTTTTACAAGTGAGCTTTGAGAGGTTAAGTGCCTTGTCCAAAACTTTCAGGGGCTCCAGCAATGACTTCGGGTTGGCTGTGCTTTCAGAGCCCAGGCTGGTACACACAGCTTCCTGTAATCTTTACATTATGTGGATTTGTCTTGGGTCATTGCCTACCACCAAATTTTAGACTTCCTCGCTGGCTACAGAGTGAAATTCTGAAAATCGGTTCTGCACTGAAAATGCCCTCTCTTCTCAGGGCAGTTTCTGTGTGAGAGATTTGCCAAGTTGAAGTAGGAGTGGAGAGAGTATGGGTGGGGAGAAGGACTGAGAATGAAGATATGGTATGGGCTGGGGGTTTGAGAAGAGTCTGCAGGATTTGTGCTCAGGGAGATAATAGTGGCTTCTTCTGGAACAAATAGTTGGAGGCTTGGGAGTGGCTGGGATTGGTTTCCTGTGGAAGCAGCTGGCACCTAGGTCCCTTTTCGTTAGGGCTGGTCTGTCTACCTCCTGGTGAAAGCATGCTGAAATGGGATGGTTTCAAATTCAGGTCTGGGTTCTGTTGTCTGAGTCTTGTATGGTGGAGAAGACAGCCTCTTGGAACTTGCTCCTTTAACTGTAAAAGCTGTGAAGAGTCAATAATGCCAAGGTGGAAGGGTCTAGGACAGAATCTGGTGAATGGTGGGCTTTCAATAATTGTAACTGCTTTTCCTTTCTTTCCTGGCAAAATCATATGAAGAAATCAACACAAGAAGAACCTTCTCCATTCTTCGGAGTAGAAGCTTAAGTGCTGGAAGAAGCAGTGATTAGGAACCTGCAGAGAATCAAATGACTTCTACAATCTCCCCTTCCTGTGCTGGTGACCCTGCAAAGTTTCCAGTCCATCACTGTTTGCTACCAACCTGGGATGCCTCCTGGAAACGGGGGCAGGAGGTGGCGAGGGTGTGCTGGAGCTGCCCTATTCCAGATACCAAGGGCTCCTAGGCCCATGAGTGGGTGGGACCTGGAGTCACTGGGTCTCAGACTCTGCTGAGCAAAGTTCCGTGAGCCAGCCCCACAGCACCCCTGCGCAGCCTCTTGCTTCAGGGTGGACACACCTGCCACTGTTTTCAGGGAAGCTGGGTCCTCCAGCAGGCACCCCACCTGGGGTCTCTGCCCGTTGGCTGTGCAGTCCACTGGGGACTACTAGACACTGGAGGGGGATCAAAGCATTCCTGAGGGGCTGAAACGTCCAGGGCTGCAACTTTGTTAGTCTGGCCTCACCTTGACAATAAATTTTCTGCGAATGAAGGGGCAGGAGTGGAGGGGGTAAGGGGGACTTGGTGGCCAAGGGTAGGGGATGGGAGTTTCTTGCACCTGCACTCCCGCTGCTGCATTAAATCAGTGTGAGGCAAGTGACGTCTCCCTTTTGCATGCCCCCTTCTACCTTCTACCTTCTCATCTCCCTCCTTTAGAACACCCGCCTGCTCTCTGGGGTCAGTGTTTTCAAAGAGAATATATTTCCAGTGGGCTCTTAAAGTTTATGTAGCACTTTGTTATAAGGGGCATGCCCTCAAGCTGGGCTTTCTCTTTCCCTGTCCCTTCTTTCTCTTCCCCACACACCTCCTTGGAGAAACCTTCATGTGAGCATTTTCCATTTTCTCACCCCGTGTAGAAGTATTTAAAAAAATATGGGGAAGAACATTAGAGGTGATTTGGTTCAACTTCAAGTCTTTTATTTTGCAGAGTAGCCAATCAAAGCCTAAAGAAGTGATGGTGAGTAAAATGGCTCAAGATCAAGGGTTACTTTAGCTGGCAAAACCAGGAACAGAACGGGAGAGTCCCTGGAGTCTTACTACTTTTTTTTTCACCACTTATTTCATAGACGGAAAGAATCCCAGAACTCTATCTTAGGCAGGTCAAGTACTTTTAGAGGTGTCTGTGTTTTTGCCAATTGGCTTCAAGACATGGGATCATACTTCAGTCACTTGGATATATGGACAGTCACTTGCTGTCCATATGAAAGCAAAAACTGAGCCAAGTACAGTTTGATTGTTTCACCCTCTCTTCTTCCCCACCCCCAATCCATCAGGACAGACATGGAGCATCTATGCTATGCAAGTCACTCTGTTGCCATCTTCCTCAGGCCAGGGCAAAGCTTGAGCATAGGGATTCTACTGGTAGAATTTGGGAGGAATCCCTCCCACTCTACAGAGACTTTTCAGAGATAACAGCAAAGGAAATATTTTGGCTCTTCCCAGAACCTAAACTCAGACCCCAGAAGCTGCTTATCACATAGGACAGGGCTGGGCAGGCTTGTTCAAGTAGGCTGGTAATTTTTTTTTTTTTAAACATCCAGACAGAATAGAATTAATCTAGAACCCACCACAGTATCATGGGACCTTGATGATTTGTGAGAAGGCTTTGTCATGTGAATGAGTCCTCACTGGGTCTGCTCTCTAGGGAACTGCATCTTTTGTGCAACTCTGCCATGTCCCCATCTTTCACTAGTTGACAGATTTTGGGGGTTTGCTTTCACATTATTGACTAGCATTTTGTCTAGGCAAATCAATTGCACAAGTATGTAGGAGCAGAAATGTCACCAAGATGTCAAAATCAACACGGGGGTTTGCTTCTAATCCTGTACCCCACCTGCCTTCTTAGACTTTCTTCTGGGCCTTTGATTTTGTTACCTGAGCCATGAGTGCATCAAAAGAGTTACTTTGTTAAAGTTTTTAATGTCTGAGAGAGGATTTAGAAATTATTCAATTTTACTTCTCACTTTATAGTCAGGGACTCTGAGGCCTAGGAAGGTGAAAAGATTTGCCCAGTGGAACACATGGATGAAGTCAGGTTTTCACCATAGTGCCTGCCCCATCAGTGCTTTGCTTCCTCCTCCCTCTCTTTGTTACTCTCTACTTGGTAGTTGGACTGTTGGGAAAATATGGAGAATGATTTCAGTGTGGATAAAATGTTAAACCCCAAATATGGGATGGGAGTAGAGGTGGACAGTTCTCAGGGTTTTTACTGTTTCGGTTATTCATGAAGTTCCCTAGGGGCTGCAGGGAGGCCCAGAGCAGGATCCCGTGTGTGTGCCTGGCCTCTTGATGTGGCCAGAAGCCGCATGCCCTCTGATGGCTCCCTTCCGCAGCAAGGGCATCACCGTGCTGTGGAACCCAGGCCCCACTACAACCCTGCGTCTCTCCCTCCCCCATGACCATTTGGAATGGATACTGAGAAGTCAAGGAGGCCTGCGGTTGCCTCATCTCCTTAGCTGCTACATGACCCCCAAGTGAATGGAACGTGTTTCCCAGCAAGGAGGATGGAAATTATCTGGTGGTTGGGTGGGTGGGCTAGGCAAATCCTTCTATATGACCTGCACAATTGCTTCACAGTCCAGCATCTGATTCCGGAACCCGCTGCAAAGGGCACCTAAAAAACAAAACGAACAACATCAACAACAACAAAAACTGGATGACGAGTCTGAACTGGAGGGCCCTGGAGTTACTAGGGCCGCTTTGGCTCCACGCAGCCACTTTCCTCCCAGGAACTTCTCTAAGCCTCAGTTTTCCTTTCCATTTGCGAACAGAGGGGCGCGCACTAAGCGCATCCCTTTCGGTCTTAAATGCCTGTGATTTAAACCCTGCTTCCCACGGAAGAGCGATGTGAACGCAGATCGCATTGTCCTTTTCTTCAGCCTTTTTTATTTTGGTTTTTGTTTTTTGCACATGCAGAGAGAAAAAGGGAGAATTCTAACAGTTATCTCTTGCAAGCTGTCTGTCCCCCACCCCATTGCTTGTGACAGGTCGTATATTTCATTACGCAAAGCAAATTGGGAAATTGTATCTCTGCAATCCCATCTGGGATTATTTATTTCGCCGCGTCCACAGCGGGTCAAAATTGTGAGGCGATACAATGTTAAGTGTGGCTTTCCGCGAGGGGAAGTGGATTCGAGGTCATCTCTGGAGAAACCAGAGCCATAATCGGACCAGCGTAAAGCACTTCTACAGAGCTGTCCAAAAGTTCCCCAAATCATTCACCACCCCGGGCGGTGCAGCGGTTGTTAGCGAGGTGACTGAGGCTGGAGGTGGAGGGCAGGGTTCCAACTCGCTCAGCCACATCTCCAGGCCTCGTGAGCTGGTAAACGGGCCTCGAATTTCCCCAGCCGCACTGGCTCTCTGCAGGTCACTTCACTGAGTTAATAACACAACTAATACAAGTAATACCTCCCAAGTACTGAATGTTCAGCATGGGCGGTCACCCTGCCAGAGGTCTGTCTACAAGCCTTATTTAAGGTTAACTCCGCCGAGGAAAGTGAAGCGCAGAGGGGGAGGTTAAAGATCCTCTTCGCTGCAAATCCGGCATTTTAACCCATTTGTGCGATCCGAAACCTGGGCTCTCGGCCTCCAAGCCAGTTGCCTGCGCTGAACCAAGGCTCCGAAAACCGTCCATGACCGCTCAACTCCGACCGTCCAAAATTCAAGGAACCGGGCAAGAGATGGCCAGGTCCTGGAGCCGGGTCTCAGACTGCTTAACGGAGTCAGCGCCTGCGGAGTGGCAGGGGTCCCGCCAGCTGGGATTCGCAGCAAGGAACTGGATGGGCCAGCAGGAGCCAATTTGAAACACACTTCCTTCCCTCTTTTTGGAGTGGTTATTGGTAGTAAAAAAAGAAAGCCACCCTCATCAAGAAAAAATAAGGAAAAGATAGAAAATCCTCCCATTCCTTTCCGGCTTTATTTTCATGTTCCCTCGCTTGACTCGCCGAAAGCGAGCTTTGCACTGGGTGGGTCTTAGCTGCTTGGGGACGGGAAGGGGTGTGGGTGAGAGAGATTTGGGGTAAAGGGACAGGGAAGTGAAAGGGGGGAAGGTCCAAAACTACGGGCTAAGAGAAACGAAAACCCCGCGCGCCGCTGCCACCAACTGGACTGGCAACATCAACAGCGGCCGGCTGCTTTGTAATTTACAAGAGGGACTCCAAATTGCACTTCATAATTTGGTGTCGGTTTACAAGCCAAAGCACTTCTCTTTCCTCACCTAACAGGTCTTCAGCCACGTCCTGACCTCTTTTTAGATTGGAACCTGGAGAAAGAAGCTGGATTCCCTGTGCCCTGCGTTTCAGTACAACCAGTGAGGCACTCGGTGGCTGGGCCCTGGGAACTGCGTGGCACTGACGGCTCCAGGATAAATAGTTTACTGAGCTCTGTGTGAAGACTCTCTGTCCTCCTCATTACTGTCTTCACAACCACTAGGTGAAGGAAAGCCCTTGTTCCCATTTTGCACCTGAGGGGACTGAGGAGCAGAAAAATAATTGACCAAGGTCACGGAATCTGGAACCACCAGCCTTGAGCCCAGGCACTCTGACTGTTATTGTCTCTGAATATTTAATCTACTCACCAGTTTGTGCAAGTTTAGATTCCTTTTAAATTTCCCCAGAAAAAAATGCAAAGCATTTCATATTTAATATTGGAGTTCCTTATACTTCTGAAGCTCAAATCTCCCGCCCTCCAGCTTCCTCCTTCATCACCTCACCTCTCAGCTGTTGGTGGGGTGATAATTCTCAGGGCTGGGGAGTGGGTTGTAATTCAACTGGATAACAATTACAGCTCCTTGCCCACAAGTGCAGCAGATGGGGGTCAGGGAAGGTAAGACAGGTGGAGGGGGAGCATGTGGAGATGGGCAGGGAAGTCTGGAGGAAGCTGTGGGACTGTTGCACAGGTTTTTGCCAGGGGTGGGGGGAGCATGCTGGGGAGGTAATTGTCCTGGGCCTACCTACAGAACCCCGTGGGCCCGGTGGCTCCAGGAAGCACACAGGAGCCACTTTCTCCACTTCTGGCTGGATCCTGCTCCGAGGAAGGCACCAGGCTTGGATCCAGGTTCCCAGGGCTTTGCTCTCTTGGTTTGCTCCCAGAGTCGGCTCTACTGCCCTTGGGTGCCGGCACACCCACCCATCTCCTGTCTTGGCTTCAGCTCGTGTAGTTTACTGTACACAAATCTCACTTGTTTTCTCCTTATATAGCAGCTTGTACAACTTGAACTAATTCAAGGGCTACCCATCTGGTTTATTTTAGTAAACAGCAGCTCACATCCCTGTCCCCTCTTGTTCCTTCCTGGTCCCCTTCTCTCCAATCTAGTTACCTCAAATTAACAAACCTATTTTCTTGATTTTGTTTCTTAGTATTAATCACTGGAGAAAGGCTAATGATTTCCTGCCCCTTAGCAATTAATAAAAACCCAGCCTGCCAATCTGAGTGGTACACACAGCCCTGCCCCCAGGTGGAGGTGAGTGGGTGGGATGTAGACTGCATACACTTCATGGAGCTTGTGTTTGCAAAGGCAGCAAAATGTGGCTAGCAGGGGGAGTCACAGAAAAGAAAAACCGAATGAGTGGATCAAAACGTGCCGTGTCCTGTTAAAGGAGGGCTGCTCAAAACGCCAGGTACTAAAATGAAAACTGGTGCAGGGGAACAAAATAAAAAATGCGAACCTATGTGAATCTTTCTGGCTGGGAGCGAAGAGCTCCATGAACTTTCTCAGACTTAAGAGCTTAAGAGTTGAGGTCAATATAGGACCAAGCTGCTCAGCAGTTCACTGCCCTCCCCAAGACCAGTGCATGACCTAGGGCTCTTCTTTAAACCTCGGTTTTGTTATTGACAAAATTGGGAAAATAATTCTTCTGCACTCAAGAATCTAAACTAACATAGATGAACAAATGCGATTGTGTAACTATAAACAGCAACACCAAAGCTAAAACTCACTGGTGTTATTTGGTGGTGCCAAGTGAGGGGCTGACTCTGTCCCCTGTCTGCGCGTGCACAGCTCCCAAGTCACCCTTCTAGACACCCAGAGCAGCTGAGCTGCTCATAGGAATAAGCAGGGCTGTTTCTCTGCTTCCTTCACTGGGCACCGCAAGCAGCAGAGAAGTCTCCGCACAAAGGGAAATCACAGTGCCTAGTCACTGGGGAAGAGCTTTCTAACCTAGCCAAAAGTTGGAGAATACCTGCGCCCAGCAGTTCACATTAGTTTCACAGCAATTCCTAAGCTCCCATGTCGCAAACTCTCGGAGCTTGGTTAACTTCTAATTTCCTGAGGGCTCCGAGAAAATTACTTTAGGTTCAGTTCAGCAATTTTCTTTTTATTGCGGGCCTACTATGTACTCAATATAACGACACTCAATTTCCTAATCTGTCTCCTAAATCGATCTTGAGAGGTATTATTTAGAGGTGTAACTAGAAAAGCATCTAAGTGATTTTAAATTTACTTCAAGAAATAGAATGCAGCACTGAACTGGGGGACTAATTCCTTTCAACGTGTTAATTAAACTGTTATTAAGTATTTATGTAAGGATTTTGAGGCAGGTCTTTTTTTCTTTACAAATAATGCACACTAAAAAAGTAATCTTTTCATTAAAAGTACTTCGTTTTAAAACATGCTTAGAGTGAATATATTGTATCTAAATCTCTTAAAGGCAAGTGTGTCCGTTCTCCTTCAAATCAACTGTAATAGTAATTGAAAGCTGAAAAATGTAGTTGACATAGGTGATTTGGCGACCTGCCTGCCTCACAGGCTAGTTGAAGGTTAACCAGGAACTACTCTGCATTTCGAAGACCACAGGCGCTGGCCAGGAAAATATCTACAGGTCATTTGTCCGCTAACCCCCGCGCTGCGGTGCAAGGTAACTTGATTTAGTCTTGCAGAAGAAAGTAGGATGCCGCTGTGTGCTGATTAGAGAGGCCTCATTTTTGCGCCCAATCTGGGTTAAAGATCGAGTCGCAGACTACTGGTGATGCTGACAACGGAGAGATCAACAGTAGCTTTCTATCTCGGCCATGCCGTCTATTACCTTCTCCTGTGGGCAACGCGATTCGTAATAGTGTGGGTCTGTTTCCTAGTCGGAGAGATAACGGCGACTTCACCTCTGCAGGCGCCGTCACGCTTCGGATTTAGCGTCGGGACAAGCTACCCGGCTGCACCGAAGGCGGCGCGGGACTGTTCTGGCGCAGTGCGGCTGGGAGGAGCGTGGCCGCCGCCAGGCGGAGACGCGGCGGGGAGGGGGTCGGTGAAGCGCCGGGTCGGCACTCCTCGACCAATCAGCGTGCACACCGCCTGACAACTGGCCAATCAGCGGGCGCGGAGTTCGGGGGCCCGAACGGATAATACTAGGAAAAGGGAGCTGAGACAGAAGACTGCAGCTAGGAACCCTGCGTCGCGCGTAGCTGTGTGCGTTCGCCAGCCCCAAGAGCCCTCGGTCTGAGGGGCGGCTCGACCCTTCCCGCCCAGCTTGGGGCAGAGGAAGCCGAAAGTAGCTTCAGCGAAGTGAAGCACCCGGGGCAGCCGTGGACAGATCTTAACTTTGCAGAGACCGGGATGTGTAGGGCGAGGCCGTAAGGACTTGACTCACCTTCTCCATCCCCTTTCTACCCTACTCCCCATCCAGTGGGCTCCGGGCTTCCAGCTGTCAGCCCCCTCAACCCCGATTTCGTGGCAGGGTGTGGCGACCCCGATTTCTGTTTGCAAGCACAGCCAGCAGTCCAAGAGCCAGGTCCCAAGGCTGGATATCTTTTGCCTCGGCTGCTAGCCTGGGCTTCAGAGTCTTGGTGAGTGCTGTGATGTTGCTGGGGTGTCAGGGAGGGCAAAGGGTGAGAATCGCCTTTCCTTATCTTTTCTATTTTACTTGGAAGTCTTGCCTTAAAGTGCAAACCATGCCCAATGTGCACAGAGCCGCGCGGCTCAGCTCAGCGCGGCCCAAACACTGTTGATGCTGGAAAGGCATCTGCATCTCTGTGCCCAGTGTCCCTATGGGACTGTAATGTCAGCCCAACACTTTGGTTATTAGTCACCTATTAGCTGGGGTGGGAAGCGGGATGAGAGGACCTCTCCAAGCCCACGGAGGCGTCTTCGTGAGGGTGTAGGTGGATGAGAGACATTTAGGAGCCAAAGGGCGGTACCTCTATTTAAAGGGCCCCTTGTGAAGCAAAGGAAAATAATTCTCCCATAGACATTTTTATATTCATCGTAGCCATACTAGTTGGGTACGGGGAAGCCTGAAAATTGGGCTAAGCTGGCCTATTTGGAGACAATGCTTGTGTGTGTGTGATCAGCGCATTATCCAGGGACTCTCCCAAAAGAGTGTGTACAGCTAGAGTGGGCTGCGGTTAAAGGTCAGGTGCTCAGCGAGCACTTGGAATTAATAGATAAATCCTTGTTGGGTTGCGATCCCGGCGGGGCGGGGGGAGGCCTAAAGTTACAAGACAAGGCATGTGTGGCCTGGATATAAGGAAAGGGTAAAGAACAGGGCTCCTCGGGGGCTGGAGGCGGGCACACCGGGAGGTCTGGCCCCAAGGGTTAGGGATAGTGCCTCACCGCGGTGGGTTTTGGGGTCTTTTTGTGTCTCCCAGAGTGCAGGCCACTGATCGTGGGCCCGAGCGAAGCGCCACGCGCCATGGCCGACCGGCAGGCTGGCCCGGCGGCCGGGGACTGGGAGATCGACGTGGAGAGCCTTGAGCTGGAGGAGGACGACCGCGGGGCGCCGCCGCCAACGCCGCTTGGGCCCAGCCCGCCGCCGCCCGAGGAGGACGGTGAGGATGACGACGAAGAGGACGAAGATGATGACGACGTGGACGACGAGGGCGACGGCGAGGAAGCAGGCGCGTCCCCAGGGGTGTCCTGCCGGCCACAGCAGCAGGGGGTCACACAGCCGAGGCCCGCTCCCGCGCCGCAGGCCTCGCAGGCCTCGCAGGCCCCCGCCGGGCACCCGGAGCGCAGCGTGCACGCGGGCGGCGGCGCGGAGCCGCGCAAGCTGAGCCGCACGCCGAAGTGCGCGCGCTGCCGCAACCACGGCGTAGTGTCCTGCCTCAAGGGTCACAAACGCTTCTGTCGCTGGCGTGACTGCCAGTGCGCCAACTGCCTACTGGTGGTGGAGCGGCAGCGCGTCATGGCCGCCCAGGTGGCGCTCCGGAGGCAGCAGGCCACAGAGGTGCGTACCGCGGGGCGTCCGAGCCGCCGTGGGTGTCGGGGAGCCGTAGGGGACAAGGCTGCACCCCCCACATGGGGGCCCCGGGCCTGGGGCGCCTGGCACTTCCGTGGGAGTATGGTGAGAACAGTTTTCTCCCAATGCTGGCTTGCAGGGTCGAGAGGGAGGAAGCTCTGGGCGTCGCTAGAAAACTTCGTAGAAAAGATTTTGTGTTAAAAAGTAGTTAGGCCCTGGAAGTCATTAGGCCTGCTCGGGACATTGTGAAAAAAGCATTTTATTTTATTTTTTATATTTTAAAGTTTATTGGTGGTGTTGGGAGGAGGAGGGTTAGAGTGTGGCGTCTTTTTCGACGCGCAGTGCTATACTCTTGTTGATGGCGAAAAAGAACCACCTAGGGCACAGGTTGCCCCCGCTGTCCTGGGTCGTTTAATATAGGCCGAACGTGGTGCCCATTTTACAGATGATATCAGAAGTGGCGTGGGAAGTTAGGTATCCACAGTTCAAGATCATGCAGCCAGAGCTTTCTTAAAAGCCGTTGGAGGGGTGTCTGCCGCCTCCCACCACGAGGCTCCAGCTGTGGGAAGGACCCAGGATTTTCTTGAAGGGAGAGGCGTTTCTTGAACATCTGACTTGATGTTTCCCCTTATTCCTGCACAGGGGGAGGGGAGCTCAGAGTGAGGGAGGCTACCCGAGCTTCCCTTTCACACTTAGGGCAGGGGAAAGATTTTTGATTTTACTTTTTTGGCCAGCAGGGGCCGGGGAGTGGATCTCTGTACACACTGAAAATAATGGCCCTAATGGAAAGACGCCAAGGTCCCTGGGGAGTGAGCTGAATGCCTGAGGGGGCCCTGGTCCGGGTTCGGTCTTGGCCGCCTCCTGCGTCCTGTGTGTTTCACCGTGGACCCTGGGACCCTGCGTTCCCTCTTGTACCCCATGGCCTGCTGAGCTGGACACTAGACCAGAAGGGCGCAGAAGTCTACCCACCTGGTGGTGACTGCAGGAGGAAGGTTCCCTCCTTGTCCGGCAGCCCTCGCGGCTTCGGAGCGTTTTGTTCACCTTCTTGAGTCCCCCTCGCCCAGTGAACAATCCAGTTTCCAGCCAGAACAGGGAAGAGTCTAAGAGTTAGACACCCTCATATCTATCCCTCCACCCCCTGCACCCATCCTACTCGTCCTATTGTGGGGGAAACCAGCACCACGTCGTTGCCCAGTAGCAGGCCATGGGCACCTTCTGCCCTGTCTCTGGGTGCAGAGGATATGGTGCGCGGCGGCGGCGGCGGCGGCGGCGCAGCTGTCTTTCAGGGCCCAGGGCCGGGTTCCCACTGTTTACTGTGGATTTCCTTCCTCCGAATCGTTCCCCCAATTCTGGCTGCTGGACAGATCTGGGACGACTCTGGCAAAGTAGCCCCAGAGAAAGCCAGGGCCCTGCTCACCAGTTGGTGGCTTCGGATAGAGCTAGCTCGTTGTGTTGGAATTAAGGAGTGCTAATATTAATTCGTTTGGAATCATTTTCACATGGGATAGAAAACATGAATACATTTGGTCCCGGGAGCGTTAATGATACCCTTTCCTTCTTGTTTTTCTCCCACATTTTTTTTTTTTTTAAAAAAAAGGCATTATTGATTATTTCTTGTGTTTACAGGACAAGAAGGGGCTTTCTGGGAAACAGCATAACTTCGAGCGCAAAGCTGTGTATCAGAGGCAAGTTAGGACACCCAGTTTGCTGGCCAAAAGTATTTTAGAAGGTAAAGCAACGCAAAAATCATCCCTTTAGCCTTTAAAACCAAGTTCTGAGTGATTCTCATCATTCTGGCATATGGTATTTTTATTAACCTTCGAAGGAGCAACCTGAGGGAAATGTACCTTTCATTAGAAGGTTTTGCTCCAGAAAGTAAATCAGGACGTGGGAAAATGAATCCATCCTGTTTTTGTCACTGATAATTTTGTTGTCTGCTTAAGAGTTAATGGGTTAGCAGGGAGTCCATATGAAACTTGCCCTAGTGTGAGGGATGTACAAAGATACACTGCCAAGTGATCCCAGAGCAGATGTCCTGGAAGGAGATAAATTTTAAAAACTTATTTAGTTGTTGGAGCTAAGTAGAGTACGTCAAGTGAGGACTTTAGCAGCTGCCCACACTAACACTTCTAGTCTGGGCAATCTAACCTCTAATTCCACTCATTTTCATTTTACCATTTCCCTCCCTGGATTATCTATAATTGTGTTTTTTCCACACTTTATTTTATCATTTTGACAGTTGAGATTGTAGAATCAAACAGCGAAGTGAAGGTTGAATTTGAACGGTGTGAGATCTTTAACCCTCTCCATGTTTTTACTTCCTTTAAAGCCTGGGGATACATTAATTTCTCTTAAAATACTACTGATTTTTCAAAGCATCTCTGCGTATGGGATTTATTTATTAACCTGATAAATAATATATTGACTACCTTTCACCAATTAAGGAAAAGATGTTTATATTTGCTCTAAGTACTGCTGCTTCAGGTTGAAGAGTAGATTTTTTTTTTTAAGGAGACATTTGAATTTTGTTTTTTCTTATGTAGCTTCTGAATTGAGTTTGGTCTGGACAGGCTTTAAAGTTTGTTCATGTCTTACCCTGTGCAGTGTACTTCTGACCTTAGAATGGTTTCTGATGCTTTGAAAGTGAATTTGATTACAAACTGGGTAAACATTTATAACCATAGGGCCTACACTGATAAACTGAAATTGTGCCAGTGCAATTTGAGAAGTGGGAGGAAGAAATAAATATAATAGTAAATTGTAGTAAATACCTTTCTGACAAAAACTTACCTTAGAAAAAGAAACATTAATTTTCACATTTTATTTTATTTGCAAATGAGTATGATGGATTTGTCACTATGTAAACACAACCATTACAATGGATCCTTCAAACAAATTTGATAATGGCAAGCCAGTGCTTGGGGATGATGAAAGTATTTTATACCACTAAGAAATCTATTTATATTGTTATATTAATTTTTGCTTTCAACTTCATAAATTTGAGATGACTTAATCTATGTTCTAATGATTGCTTGTTCAACCATTTGGGTGTCTGGCCAACATGATTAGTGCTTGGGAAAAATGCATCGGAGCAGTTATTTTTAGTATAGCAGGGGATCTCAGCACCAGTCCCCACTTTTGTTTGTTTGTTTTTTATTGCTAGTCAGGGGCAGGGGCCTGGTTCAGTGTTCACAGCAGAGTCTGTTGGACGAGTTAACAGCTCTTTCTAGTTTCCTTATGTCTTTTCTGTATTTCCTTATGTCTTTTCTGTTTTTCTCCTCACTAATCTTCTTTAACTTTCTCTTTTTTCCTAGTTCTCCTTGGATTATTCTCCAACTGTAACAATGTGTACATAATGAGCCATCTTTAGAAAATAAAAGTGACATCAGCTCTAGGTATAGATACCTTTTTTAATAATGGAAAAAGATGACATGGATAGTAATGAATCATTGATTGAAGTAAGATTAGCAGCCTTGTTCTTGATGTGTAGGATCCTGGGAAGAATATCAAAGTTTCAGCCAGTACAGTGCGCTTGTCAAAGTAAACAAACACACTTATAAGTACTAGAACAACAATAACAAAAAGTTAGAACACAGATATCCTTTCCCACAAAAGGGACAATTTTAAATTGAACCAATACTTTTGCTTTCTGTATAAAAGATTTAGTGATATAGAACTATAAATACTTGTTCTGCCAATTTGCAGTGTTTCTGTTGCTTTCTGGATTTCCAGATCCCCGCCCCCCCCAGATGTTAATCTCTTTCATATGCAATGCTTGCTTATTCTAGGCTACCGCCCCATCCCAGCAGAGACTTATGTGGGAGGGAGCTTACCTCTACCTCCCCCAGTAAGTGACCGGATGAGGAAAAGGCGGGCCTTTGCTGATAAAGAATTGGAGAACATTATGCTGGAGAGAGAATATAAAGAGAGGGAGATGTTGGAAGCTTCCCAAGCTGCTGCGTTGTTCCTGCCCAACCACATGGTACATGGACCTGAATACAACTCCTACAAAAGTGCTTACAGCCCCACCCCAGTGGAACCACCAAACAAAGACTTCTGTAATTTTTTGCCCACCTGTCTTGATCTAACCATGCAGTATTCAGGGTCTGGGAATATGGAACTAATTTCTTCTAATGTCAGTGTGGCCACGACTTACAGACAGTATCCCTTGTCCTCAAGATTTTTAGTTTGGCCCAAGTGTGGCCCCATTAGTGACACTCTCCTCTACCAGCAGTGCCTGCTAAACACCACCACCTCAGTTCAAGCCCTGAAACCTGGGGCCAGCTGGGACTTGAAGGGAGTACAAGGCCAGGATGGACTGGTTGCAGAACACGATATGATGCCACCAAAACTGGAAGGTTCTCTAGTGCTACCTCACACTCCTGAGGTCCAGACCTTAAGAAGTGACCTTCAGGGTCACCAGACTGTCCCTGAGAGGTCTGCATTCTCCCCACCCCGAAGGAATTTCTCTCCGATTGTTGACACGGACTCCCTGGCAGCTCAAGGGCACATCTTAACCAAGATCAGCAAAGAAAGCACCAGGCACCCTCTGCCACTTAAACATAATCCATTCCACTCATTATTCCAGCAAACTCTTAATGACAAATCAGGTTCTGAGTTGAAAACACCATTTGTCAAAGAGGCCTTTGAAGAGGCCCCTAAGAAACACAGAGAGTGTTTAGTCAAGGAGAACCAGAAGTACACATTTACAATAGATAGATGTGCAAAAGACCTTTTTGTAGCTAAACAAGTTGGAACAAAACTCTCGGTGAATGAACCGTTGTCATTTTCTGTTGAGTCTATTCTCAAGAGGCCTTCATCTGCCATCACTCACATCTCTCAGTGAAAGCCTGCTGAAACGGAAAGCTGGATTTTCTGCAGTCTCAGAAGGTTCTTACCAGTTGCTGATTTTTTTTTTAAAAGAAAAAAGTTAAGATGTTTGTATAAAGGAATTTCTAATGTAAATGATGGTAATTAAAAAAATTTATATTCGTATGCATGTACTTCTCACCACATGTTTAAACTTAAAAAATGGAAGTTGCTTATGTGCAAATTATAAAGTTTCACACTTTACACATTATTTCAAAAAGCAATAAAATTGACACTGCCTTGTAAAAGACCGAGTATTTGCTGAAGTAAATAATTGTTCCCTGTCTAGGCAAAAAAGTTAATGTCCATGAAATGTGATCTTTATTTTTCTATGATTCTTTGTATTTTCAAGTGCTTTTAATGATCCCTGGGGGCCACAGGAAAACCCTTATAATACCTTAGTTGTTGCATTTTGGAGGGTATGTGAATTTAATTATTCAAGACTGAGGCAAAATAACTTTGCAGAGAACATAGGGAAGATTTTCATGTTTATAGAATCATAATTTTGTGTGATTAGACAAAGTTGAATTAAATTGAAGAGAAAGTAAGTTTAATATCTTGCTCATATGATGACATGGGTTGTTGGAATGGATCTCTTAACTCTCTGGGTCCCAGTGTCCTTCCCTGATGGAGATGTGTATATAGAGCTTCAAGCTTCCTTTCTCAATTGAACCTTCATACTATGGTTTTGGGGTTGCTAGGGGCCCAGAGCAGATTCTCTTGTAGGGTGCAATCAGTTTCAACCATGACGGCACAAGGTTGGACCCCCTCTCAGCTTTTGTGTTACTTCCGTTTCTTAAGGACTGGTGGCAGCAGGCATTTAGAGGCAGGCCCTGAGCGTCAGCTTTCTGTGTCTCACATTTTCAGCAGCATCAGAGGATTTCAGTGGAGCTCTTTTCAGAGTTAAAAGCTTTTACTATTCAAATTGCTTTATCTGCCAGTTGTGGGGGGAAACCATCAGATGTTTATCACAGCATGAGGGTGGCTTCTTGATTCTTAAACTTTTCCCCTTTGTTTTTAAAGCTCAACAAAATGCTAACTGTTGTTCTATATGATTGATAAAGTAAGACCTCATCTGTGGATCCCAAGTCAAGTTCTAAGATGTTGCAGTCATTTCAACACAGAAAATCAAGAGCCAAATATCTCACCTTTTAATTTTGCCATGGAGTGAGTTTATTTTCAGCTCTGCTCTCGTTTGGATGACAAGGCTATTAGGTGGGTGTGTGGAATGTGCCAAGAAATTTGGCAGTTTAAAGAGTTTCTTGCTCTGGAAAACATTTACAATTATTCAAAAATGATTTTGCTACTGATGAGCTCATGTAAATCTCCAGGGGTTCTCTGAATTGTTGCTTAAAATTAGCATCTGTTTCAAAAACAACAAGCCAAACTTAGGTTGATTTTCAGTTTGTATTTGTAAAATAATACTCGGTTTTGTTGAGTCAAATTTACTTAGTTTTACTGTTGCAAAAGCCAGAGCGAATGGAAGTTTGCCAGAGGAAAAGAAAATGAAAGCGGGCAGAGATCCCAATAACTGTTGAAGATTATCATTAAGTGGAAAAATGTTTTCTAGCCATGAATGCACTGGTGTCAGAGACGGAGCCTCACAGCAGTCACCCACTGCCCCCTCCCAGTCATCTTTGCTGTATCTTTATAGTTATTAATTTTATTTCCTATCAGGAATTTATTTTTTGTCAAGTGTTAGATGTAAACTTAGTATTGAAATCTAACTGCTGCAAGGCAATGTGGGAAAATTGCAACTCCACATAAAAAAATCTCAAGGAGAAGGCCTTCTAAGTCTGAACATGGATTTTCTTTCTTTCTTACTTTATTGTAGTTTTTTGAATACTTATTTGTCAATTATGTCTTTTTTGAATTCAATGAAAATTTTGGGATGTCTTTTCTGTCCTCTCTATGTATCGTTTTCATCTCATTAGGTGAATCCAGTTGGCTGTGGGTATCAGTGGTTTTCCTCACATTACCAGTGACCAGTATTTTATTGTTCTTGAACATCTATGAGGGTCAATACTTTTCTTGGTGAACTTATTATAGCATTCATTAATTCTATTATAATGGTGAGTTCTTGGAATTTCAAACCCACCAGCTCTCCCATCAGCCACTCAGTGAGAGGTTTGTACTTGGCTCTTTGCTTCTTTTAATCATTTTCTCTTATAAAAGCTACTACTTTACTATGAAGAGCCTTCAAAGGACGCTGTCATTGACACATTAAATCAAACTTATGCTTCGATTTAAGCATTTTCTATGTTCAAGGCAATAAATGAATGTAGCTTTAATCATTTTAAGAATGTAATGGGCCTTTTTCTCAATTTAACTCATATTAATGCAGCTTTAATGGCATTATTTTTCTTCTGTCTCTACTGATCTAGCATCATTAGCTTTTGCTCAACTTGCAGTTTTGAATAGTTAATAGTAGTTAATAGTTTATTTAAAAAGTTCCCTTTTAACCCTTCGTGGCTGAAGTAGGAAAAAAACCTAAACAAAGCTATAAAGTAGAAAAGTTGTTTCCCTTTTCTCTTTTTTTTAAACCTAGGTCTTTCAATTTAGTTAAAAAATATAGTATATGTCTTTAATTGTGGTAAAATCCAAATAACATAAAATTTGCCATCTTAATCAGTTTTAAGTGTACAGTTCAGTGGTATTAAGTACATTCACACTGTTGTGCAATCATCACCACCATCCGCTCACAGAACTCTTTTTATCTTCCTATCCCCAGTCCCTGGCAGTCGTTCTGTCTATAAATTTGACTACTCTAGGTAGCTCATATAAGTGGAATCATACTGTATTTGTCCTTTTGTGACTGGTTTATTTCACTTAGAATAGTATCTTCAAGGTTGATTTATGTTGTAGCATATGTCAGAATTTCCTTCTTTGTAGACTGAGTAATATTCCATTGTATGTATATATCACATTTCATTTGTCCATTCATCTGTTGGGTTGCTTTCCCCTTTTGATGTTGTGAACATGGGTGTACAAATATGTCTTCACCTAGTCCTCGCTTCCTGATTTCACTTTTTTTCCTATCTTAGTTTTCTCAAGTATACCTCCTTTCCACACTATCCCCCTCCCTGAGCTCGTGGACCATCTTCATTTCTCACCTAGGCAACACCAATGTGCTCAGAGAGGCTCCAATATCAGTTGTGTACCTTTTAATGTGAATTTGTGTATGTTAACACATCATCTGCATTTAAAAGCTTAATTCTAATTGTGGAATGAAAGACTTCTATTAACGCGTATTAAGAAACTGTCTGGAATTTCTCCTACAAAGTATCAGCAGTGGTAAAGAGATGAAGAAAGAAGGAAAATCTATAATTCCCTGTAAAATAATAACTTAGTATTAATGTTGGGTTTTTCAGTCAGTGCTAGAATTTTTGCTGCCCTGCCTAATTTTATTCATTTTTGGATTAACTTCCTTTGTTCCTATTCTATATCTGTAAGCTCAGGGTTATTTTCCTCTAGGGTCCACTTTGTAGAGCTGATAGTTCTTGAGATGCTGGATTCTGCAATATATAAACTTGGGTTTGTGGCACCCACTTATTTTTATTTTAATGATTGTGCCAAGCTTTTATCATATCTATTACCCTTATTTTGTTTTTCAACTTGTTATGTATAAATACATTTTGGGCATGCTAGACAGAGACACCTGAAATAGGTTGGCGTCTGATGTAATGAAAATGTGTCATAATAATAATTAACATGTGTTTAGTGCCTTCTAATTTATAAAAAGGTCATATTTATCTCTTTCGTTCCTCATATAAATTCTATATAAAACTGGCAAATGGCTGTATCAGTAATTGGATCTACATCCTCTATGTGTGTACATGGGAGATTTTTTTCTAGTATATATGACCTGACATGGCCTAATCTGTCTCTAAGAGTTTGTATGTAAATGTTAAATACATCAAATGCTTATAATATATAATATATAATATATTAATATATAACATATATGATAAGTTTGTATGTATAATGTTACCTGTATGACTACAAATATCTCTATGTGGAAACATTGATATATCTACTTTAGCTTCATAAAGTATAATAACACACATATACACACGATCTCATGGAGTTATGGGAACAAATGAGATAAAGAACAAGAAAGGGAAGCTACTGGGGAAGGATAACTAACTTGCAGTCTCAACTGTCTCACATTTGAATCCACTATGGTGTTTATATCAATGCCACACTTTCCCCAGGCTGCTTCTAGCAAGTGACAGAGAAGTGCTAGAATGGAACCTTTTTTGTCCTGATAGTGGAACCCACATATGGGAACTCCCCATTCAAGTATTTTGTTATGAATGTTTTAGGAGCCTAAAAATGAGCACTGCTATTATATGCCTGGAGTTCAATCAAGAAATAGAACAAAGGAGTTGGCATTTGGTGATTAGAATATACCTTACCTAACTTTATTACCGATTATGATCATATCAGAGAATGACATATCCAGAAGCAAGAGGACTTCTTGGATTAATTTCCAAAACTAACCCCTAGAATCGATCTCTAACACTAAACCCAAGAATTAAATGGAAGTAGTCACCTGGAAGCAGCGTGCACTGGTTCACCACACCTCCGCTGCAGGCAGAGAGTGATTGAGTGCTTCTGTTCCCTGCCTGCATGTTTGTTCTTGAAAGAAAGGGGAGAGAAGAAGGCAGAACTATTCATGCCTCTTTCTCTACTCCATACTCACCAGTCAGGTAAGTTACTCTAATCTCTACCCTTTGATTAACATATAATTTGCTATTTCTTTGTTTTGAATTAAAATCAATCCAAAGACCACAAACCCTAGAAGAGTTCAGGTCATTGCTGAAGACACAAGCTTGGGGCCAAGGAATGGTGTGATTACTTTATGTGTGTTAACTAGACTGAAGACTGCGTGCACCTTTTTTTTTTTCTTTAGAATAAAAACAAAAACTAGAGGAATCAATTCATTTACCCTAGATGAAATTAAGACATTACATATAAAATGCTGGCAAGTGCTGAAGTATTATTTCACTGACGAGTGTATCATTTGATATTATTAAGTAGCATGACCCATGGGGATTGTACTTCTATCATTCATCACCAAATTGTTGTCATGGATCATCATCATAAAAATCCCATTATCATAGGAAGGTGCCTAAGATGTGAAAGTTTCAAGCTGAGCTAATATTTTCTCTTTTGACAGGGTTGTTAGAGAGGTATCAGGGAGAGGAATGCCAAAGACAAGATATGGCTCAATTCAGCAAGGCATTTAACAAAGTCTTGAGTAAGAAAAAAATTTAGAATGGAAAACAGTGAAGTCAGGTGGATTTTTTAGCTGTTTGAAGAGCTACCTTCAAAAGACTTGGAGTAATAAATCCATGACAATTTTGAGGACAGTCTTTAGTCCTAGAGCTCATGGTTCTCTTATTTTGGACCATCCTGGCTAGCAAATGAAGGCATAAACAGTTTGTTGTTAGTCTTTGGATGACATTAAGTTGGGAGGTCTGACCACTATTGTTGATGGCAGATTAGGCTCAGCTGTCACACAACTATGAAACTACATGTCGAGGGAAATTTGACCTGACATTAGTTTATGTGAAAATGATCTAGGAGTCATAGGGGATCACAAAGCTCAAAAAAGAACCAAGAATGAATACAGTTAATGTATTATCGAATCATATACCTGAAACCTATACAATTTTATTAACCAGTGTCACCCCAATAAATTCAATTACAAAAAAAAGAACCAAGAATGAGTCATGGTTATAAGAAATTGCTAATGCAAACTTAGATTTTGTTAACAGAGTCTCCAGATCAAAGAGAATGCTAACTACAGTTCTTTCCGCCCCCCACCCCTGCCCACATCAGATCACATCTTGGATTTGATATCCAGTTCTGTGCATTGAATTTTTAATGGGACATTGATAGACTTGGTTCCATAGGAGGAATGGAACCAAGGATGAGGATGCTGAAAGGTCTTCCAGTCTTGTCTGACTATAGACGTTAAGGACATTGAGAATGACGACTTGGAGAAGAGATATCTTAAGGGAAAAGGGCTTGATCTGTGTTTTCATATGTTTGAAATATTGTCATTTCGGAGAAGGAATTAAGGTGACTTGGGAGTCTTTAGAAGAAACAATCAGGGCTAAGAAGAGGATGTTACAGGTGGTGAGGGAGAGCCCAGTTAAAGGGGACCATGTTTTACTTTGGGTTGTCCATGAATGGTCATTTTTTTCACAAGGCAAAGTAGTTCATTTATGGGCAACTCATAAACTTAAGGTACTGCTTTCAAAAATTTATAATCTGGGAAGTTAATGTAGATTACACTCATTACTTTACTCTCCATTATACTTTGTGAGTGCAGACAGCCCTCTGCTTCCCAACTTCCCCTCTCCTGAGTGGAATGAGCCCACAGTTATTTCCTGTCATTTCAGGCATGAATTGTTTGGATGTGACTCAGCTCTCTTTCACTCTCCCTCTCAGTAGTTTTCATTTCAGCCAGAGCTTTTTAAAGTGAAACTTGCAGATTCAGGAGCTCCCTGTAGGAAAGCAGTTTAGCCTCAGCTGCCCCAATTTGTTATGAAACTCAGGCTTGGTGGCCATGGCCATGAAGTCAACAAAGGATCATCATTCTTCAACACACACACTAAAGCAGTGAAGGGCCCACTGTGACCTACAACTCAAAAAGCCCTGACTCACTTGCTGTTAATGATGACCTTGCATAAAACACTTGCAAAAGCCCAGTAAAAAACAAACACAATGTACCCATTACTGTCTTCTGAGGTAACGGATCTGAAGACTCAGGGCAGGCAGAGAGCAGGTGGGTAAATGAGAGAGCAGTGTGATTGTGTGATTATTCATGGAATTAAGTTCAGTTTAATGGACATTTACTGAGAACTTCCTGGGTGCCAGATACATGCCTGTATCTGGGCCTGTGTATTATTTAGGGTCTTTGAAGTAGAAAAAAAACTTTAGAGACCTATTTAAGTTATTTTTAAAAATAGTTTATTTTAAGGAGAGAGAAGGAAGATGGAAATCTTGACACTTAGGAGGTCTCACAAAGACTGGAATGTGGTCTGGGCATTAGAAGGTGGTTCAGCCCAGGTGGTTCAGCCCAGGTAGCAACTTTATTTCCTGTTGTTCCCTTGGCAGTTAAGTAAATGCGTGGCCAGAGGAAAGTACTAGAAATGGCTAGTTGCCTATTCAATATCTATTCTCCTCTTCTAACAGAGTCCTCCTTTTATCTGGACTGGCTATGTGCCCAGCTGAAAGGCTGCATTACCCAGCCTAGTTTGCATCTAGGTGTGGCCATCAAGATGCAGGTGGACAGCCATGGGTGGGACTTCAGGAAATCTCTCTAAAGGGGACTGAAACAACAGGGGAGAGTGCCTTTTTCATCTTCTTTCTTTTTGGAATTTGGAACTCTGGTAGCCTCTTATGACCTTGAGCTTGGCAGCCATGTTCAAAGGAGTTTGGAGCAGAGAAATCAAAGCAGCCTGGATGCCTCTTCACTTTGAGGATCATCTATACCAGCTCTGGATTGCTTTCCTCTGTTTGTTCATCTTTTATGAGAGATAATAACTCTTTATGTGCATGAGCCATTGTCTTTAGGTCTTAGTACAAACAGCTGAATATAATTCCTCCTGATAAAGAAGGGCTTATACATTTGGATGAAGTGTCTACTGCCTGTGTCTGCTTTTCCTATGGTTCCCACTCTATTTTCTCAATTTTCCTTCCCCATGTAACTTCTCTTTTCTGTCATCTCTGTGTGCATCTGTTGGCTTTTTTCTCTACCACCTATTGTCTCCTCATACTGTCAGGACTTTTCTCAAACCTAAGACTGGGGCCTGCTGAGTTTAGTCAATCCCTGTTGTCTTCTTTGGGCCAAGCCTTGCAGGTAAGGTACTTGCATTGGTTTCCGTGGAGAGTCATGTGGTATAAGCCATGATAATGTCACAAATGAAACACCTCATTGGAAGCCTGGATGTAGTGGATCTTGGAATATAATAAATTCCTCTCCCAGATTAGTTTAAACTAGTTTAGAATAAGACAGAGACTCTCCATTCCAAGAGCTCAGGGCCTACTGAAGGAGAAACATCCATATGCTTAATGGTTTTTTTTTTTTTTTTCCAAAATCCATTTCCAACTATAAGTCAGATATTACTACTACTAATCCCTGATAGCTAACATTTATTCTGGTCTTTGTTTTTCATCTGACACTTTGCATGACTTATTTAATCCACACAATTTTTAACTTATGGATTAGGTATAATTGTTATTCTTATTTCACATATAAGGGCATAGGCTTAAAGAAGTGAAGCTACTTGCCTAGTATGTATATAGGATGTGACTGTATAGAGAAGAATCCCAGGTCACTAGAATTTCAGAGTTTTTACTCCTAACCATCTTAACCAGTGTCTCATATCATCTCGCAGAAATGAAAAAGGGCTCATTTTTAGGGCAGCATCTTGCTATGGAAAGAAGAATACAGAATGCAGAGGTGGGAGGTCTGAGTTCTGACCTCAGGGCTTCCTTTCTTTGTCCTTTTGCTCCTCTGGATCTCAGATTTTCTCCATCTGTAAAATGAGAGAAGTTGATGAAATGGACCTTAAAGTCTTGGCTGTTGAAAGGTCTGAGTTTGAATCCTGCCTTGGTCACATGGTTGTCACATGTCAGGAAGACCTAACAGAACCAATTGAGTTGTGGTAGCTCTGGTCAATCCAGTCAGCCTAGGCTCCACCTGTAGCTTTAATCTCCTAGGAAGAGTCTCTTTCAAAATATACTTCTTGTAGCATAGAGCTAAATTGTCCAGGAGCACATGTGAGGCATGAACCAGAGGATGTTTGAAGATGCTTACCCGGATGCTGAAAAGCCTGCAAGAGAAAACAGACATGGTTCATAGCAACTAACTCAGTTCTAGTCTCCCAATTTTTATATGGCATTTCCCCTTCCTTTCTCCACTCACATAAATGACTAATGTTCTTAATGAGAACCCATTCCCTTAGACTACTTGCAGGAAGCAGCATGGCAACCTGGAATGCATATGGGCCTGGAGTCAAGTTAAACCTGTATTTAAACCTCAGTTTCTCCTTGGCAAATCATCTCACCTCTCTGAGCTTCCTTCCCCCCATCCCCAGTGTGATGGAGACGTTAACAGCACAGAGAACTGTTGTACGGATTAAATGAGATAATATATATATAAAGTGCCTGTTTTATAATTAAGTCACTCTCTTTATGTTAGACCCATGGTATTCCCTAGAAGCAATTTCCTTCTCACCAAGAGCTTGTAACTTTCAACAGCCTACAAGGAGAGTTGAGTGGTTTTAAGAACTAATAACTTTTTTTAAAAAGGTTTTATTTATTTTTAGAGAGAGGGGAGGGAGGGAGAAAGAGAAGGTGAGAAACATTTGTGTATGGTTGCCTCTCATGCACCCCAAATGGGGACCTGGCCAGCAACCGAGGCATGTACCCTGACTGTGAATCAAACCAGCAACCCTTTGGTTTGCATGCCGGCACTCAATCCACTGAGCCACGGCAAGAACTAATTATTAAGGTGGAAAAGTTTAGCCTCAAGATTCCACAGAACTGCAACCATTTAATTTTTAATATGATAAATATAAAATTATTATGAAAGCAAACTAAATGTAGATGGAAATTCACTATAATAAAAACTAGCCATTCAGTACCCACTTGTAATGTGGGCCTCTTTTCTAGGTTTTAAATTACTAAAAAAAATGGGTGAAGAATGGCTATGGTGTAAAACTACAAAGGGTATACAGGGGAGGACACACAAAAATCTGGAATTTATTTATAAAAAATTGGGTATTTATTCTTACATGTTTAATCTTCAGTCACCTTCAAAGTATTCCCCATTGAATACAATACACCTATTGAGATATTTTTCCCACTGCTCAAAGCAGTTTTTGAACTTGTTGATTTTGATGCCTTTTAGTGCTTCTACTGTGTTTTGTTTCACCTCTTCCACATCAGCAAAACTTTTCCCTTGGAGGGCTTTTTTCATCTAGGGAAACCAAAAAAAGTCTCTAGGAGTGAGATTGGGTGAATAGGGAGGGTGGGGCAGAGGGGTCATACTGTTTTTTGTTAATACTGCCAAACACTCAGCATGGTGTATGGGCAGGTGCACCTGTAAGTCACTGGCCATGAAATGCACAAATGCATTGAAAGATTTGCGCATGAAATGTGTTGAAAGAGTTTTCAAAAAAAAAAAAAAAAAAAAAAAATTCACCGGAGCTGAATGCAGCCTCTTACAGCAATGCCAGAGGGTACACTGATACAGATGCGTTCCTAGAACATTCACTTAGTGGGGGAAACCTGTGCTACAAGAGGCCTGTCCTCCAAAAAAGATAATTCTGGTTTTTTTGTCCCCTCTCATAAAATACCCCCCTTTATCCATGGAGGATATGTTCTAACTCCCCTGTGGGTAGTACCAAACCCTATATATACTATGATTTTTCCTGTACATACATACCCATGATACAGTTTAATTGATAAATTAGGCACAGTAAGAGATTGACATTAATAACTAATAATACAATAGAACAATTATAACAATATACTATGATAAAGTTATGTGAATATGGTCACTATCAAAATATTTTCTTCTACTATTTTCACCCTTCTTGTGTTGAAGTAAGATGAGAGGAACAATGTCTACGTGATGAGATGAAGTGAGGTGAATGACCTAGGCATTGTGCTGTAGTGTTAGGCTACTGTTGACCTCCCGATGAGATACCAAAAGGAAGACCATCCGTTTGGGATGATCCTGGATCGTAGAGCCATGACAGTGTTACAGTGTTGGCAGTTATGTCAGAAGCAGATGGTTTGATGGTTGGGGATCCTGATAGTTGAAGGTCTTTTTTTTTTTTTTTTTTTTTTTTTGGTCTGAACCTCTTTGAAGAACATTGTAATTGGAAGTTCTGTCTTTTTCTTAATTTTTTTTTTTTGTTTATGCTGTTACAGTTGTCCCACTTTTCCCCCTTCACTATAGCCCTTCCCTTTCCACAGTCAATCCCCACCCCATTGTTTGTGCCCACGGGTCATGCGCATATGTTGTTTGTCTGGTCCCTTCACCTTCTTTCAACCACTCCCAACCTCTCCACTCCCCCCTTACAGCTGTCAGTCTGCTCTTTGTTTCTGTGCCTCTGGTTCTATTTTGCTCCTTAGTTTTTCTTTTCTTCCTTAGATTCCAGTGATAAGTGAGATCATATGGTATTTGTCTTTCATTGCCTGGCTTATTTCACTTAGCATAATAATCTCCAGTTCCATCTATTCTGTGGCAAAAGGTAAGAATTCCTTTTTTTTTTTTTTTTTTTTTTTTACTGCTGTGTAGTATTCCATTGTGAAATCACAGGTGGCAAACACAAGGCCCGCAGGCCAATCCGGCCTTCCACCTTGCTTTATCTGGCCAGATACCTTGTCTCTACCCGGTGACAGCACTGAGCTCTCGCTTAACTGTTAAGGAGTAGTTACATTTATACAGTCCTAAAATTACATCCGGCCCTTTGAAGGCAACCATGAGGCTGATGTGGCCCCCAGTGAAAGTGAGTTTGACACCCCTGGTATAAATGTACCACAGCTTTTTTATCTACTTCTCTACTGATGGGCACTCAGGCTGTTTCTAAATTTTGGCTATTGTAAATAACACTGCTATGAACTTAGGGTGCATATATTCTTTTGAATTGCTGTTTTGGGATTCTTAGGACACAGTCTCAGAAGTGGAATTGCTGGATCGCTTTCTTAAAGGAAGCACTTTATGGCTTCTTTTTGGCATGTCTGAATTGCAAACTTTAGACAATTACACTTGCACTTGGGGCCATTATTGAGTGAAATAAGGGTTGCTAGAACACAAGCACTGTGATACTGTGACAGTCAGTCTGGTAATGGAGATGGCTACTAAGTGACTAAGTGGTGGGGACCGTACACAGCATGGATACCCTGGAGAAAGGGATGATTCATGACCTGGACAGGACTGAGTAGGATGGTGCGAATTTTCATCGTACTGCTCAGAATGGTGTTCAATTTAAAACTTACAAATTCTTCATTTCTGTAATTTTTCATATAACATTTTCAGACTGCTGTTGACTGTGAGGTAATTGAAACTTGGAAAGCAAAACCAGGATAAGAGGGAACTACTGTGCAGTACAAAGTAAGGCTTCCTATCCCAGTCCTCTAAATCCTTTCTCCAGAGGCAACTACAGTTGCCAATTTGTCATGTATTGTTCCAGGGATAGTCTGTGAACACACATGCATGAGAGGGAACCTATTTGTGCATGTTATGCACCTCACCCTTTTCACTTAGTAGTATATCTTGGAGACCATTCTATGCCAGTTCATACAGAGATGCTTTAATGCTGATTCACACTGTTGGACTCTATGTCTTGGATGGGTGCTTAGATATGACCCAGTATAACACTCCATTGCACAGATGTGGACACTGTGGCCCCCTGAGTAGGTGTGAATTGCTCAAGGTTGCAGATCTCTTGATTTTCATTCACCCAGTTTTTAATGCCATTGTGCTTTGTATGAGTCTAGGTGTCTGAACATGCACATGCGTGTGAGCACATTGGCCAGTGAGTTAGCTAATATTTATTTACTGCTTATGATGTGCTAAGTTTCATTTAGAACTCATCACAAGAGCTATAGATACAAATGAGGTTAGTGAGGTTTAGGTAGTTAAATAATTTGGCCAAGGTTTCTGGTTCTCTCTAGCTCTAAAACCCATACTCTCACACACTGTACTCTTCTTTCTCTCTCCCTCTTGGAGGGGACAGGACTGGGAAAGAAAAAGGATGGTGTGAAGATAACAGGTTTTGATGAAACATAAAGTACTTCTGATAAAAACAAATGACTGTGTTGACTTTTGATGGAAAGGCACATTGTGTGTGCTAGGAGAGGAGAGGGTAACTGGGAAGACTGGTCATTAGGGGACACGGTTGACGGCTGCCTGCAGGTGTGGTGAGAACACTGCAACTTCATGGTGGAGGCCCACTCCTATAGGTGTGTTCTCAATGTGGCACTGCCAAATGACTTCATGTCCATAAGGATCAAACTTGCTGGCCAAACCAGCCAGCATCCCTCTTCCTTTTAAACCCTGGAACACGCTACCCAGTTTCATTGTGGCTTCTCAGCTTGTTGTGAAATCTTCTCACTTTCCCTAGGAGGGTGCTTCATTCATTGGACCTTGGAGGATGAAGTCATCTGGGCCGCCCTCACTCTGTGACAGCACAGATGAGAGGAAAACATCATTGCACTTCTTACCTACATTGAAGAGTCAGGTTGGTTATTTTTGACTTAACTGCCATCGATATCTTGCCTCTCGAATGGAAGATATTGTCAAAAATCAGTAGAAAGGCAGGTAGCATTAAAAAATATAATCCTCTACCACACTTAAGCCCTCCTGGAATTCTTAGAGTAGAGGTACTCAGAGTTTTAGGTTTATAAATATCATCTGGTGTTGGTGTTCACAATGTGGTTTCTAAGATGCCTCTCTAAAGATTCTGATTCAGCAGATGTAGGACAGGGTCCAGGAACCTACATTTTGGATGAGTAATTCTCTCTCATTGCAGATCAGGTCTCCCTCCCAAGCATTATATTTTTACACCTTTCACCCTGAAAATACTGAAGTCTTGCCCTTGTCCCAGTTAAAAGTCCTGAGAAACAACTCTGATTAGGTAGGTATGGGAAAAGAACCATCCTGGGACCAATCACCCTTGTCCAGGAAGATGAAGACACAAAGCATAGGCAGGGTATTAGAAACCAGAAAAGAGACTCCTGAGTCAGGCAGACCTCATTTGGTGCCCACCGCAGTGCACTGGTCCTCCATCTCTCCAGGTGCCCAGGCAACTCTGCATTTCCTGCAAAAACCCTGTGCACCTTATAGGCTTCTGTACTGATCTCCAGGTGCAGAAACCTGGAGGAACTCTCAATGATACATGTGGAGACCACAGATAAGTCTCTGGGCTAGGATGAAAGATTCTCTTGGTCAAAGGAGAAAGTGTGAGGAAGGTGTAGAGAAATTTCTTTTACCTGCATCCTAAATGAATACACATTTCTTAGAGGCAGGGGTGAACACGAGTTCTTTGACATTTTATTTTCTCCATGAAAATGCATGTCAAACCATTAGCTCATTCATTTACCTTCCTACCTTTGAAAAGATGCAGCCCATCTTTGAGATACCCAATGGAGACACGCACTGGGTTTTATATCACAAATAGTTCTTTTGGAAGAAGGTGTTTGCTGAGGCAGCAGATTCCCCTGATTGATTCTTTATTTTGTGCATTAAAATATAATAGGTCTGCTGTTTTAATCCTGGAGCAGAAAGAACATAAAAGGCGTTTGATCTCTGGTTCATGATGGAGCTCCTCAGGTCTTGGACAGATTATTTCTGAATAGGTGCCCTTTGCCCGGAATTCCAGCGAGTACTCCAGGGTCAAAGATAAACTGTGTATCCAGAGATGAAAGGACAGTTGTTTCCCCACAAAGCCTCATAAATCAGTTTCGTACCATTCCTGTTTTATTTTATTTTATTTCTTCTGGCACTACAACATTGGGGCTGTTTGATGCATTTAACTGAAAATATTTGTATAGGACCCTTCGGTTTTCCTTTGTGATGAAAAGTGTTACCTAAAAAAAAACGAGCTGATAAACTGAGAGGCAAAGTGAAGTGAACATCCACCCAGCATCCGGCACACAGAGTCAACATCTGATTGTACTTAGTGGGGAGGAAACTTTAAAAAACCCAATCCAACTTTCATTTCTTGCCTCTTTTATCCTTAAGCTCAGCAATAAACTAGCACTCTTTGGTTAAAAAGTCAAGGGAACAGATGTATAATTCTGGTGCTTCAGCATCTACATTTCAAGCGGAGCATGTAAATTATAAGAACGCGCCTCAGCGCCCAGCAGCGAGAGCCTCCAGGAGCATGCGCAACGCCGCTGTCGGTCCGCTCGTTCCGCCTTTTCTGGGAAAGCACCGCTCCTCCTGGCTGGCTCGTCAGTTGGCTGGGGAGTGGTACGAAGGGATCCTCTTACGGGGTCTGTTTCAGTTTCAGAGAGGAAATAAATGGTTGAACTGCACAGAACTGAAACACCAAGATTTGTCAGCTGGTAGGTCATAGGCAGGGCCTGGAAAAGATACTGCTGATAACTAAGGACAAACATTAGAGGCAGTTTAAAAAGCAAGGGCAATGCAGAGCCTCCAGTTCTGTTCCCCAACACCTGGGTTTTGGTCCACACTGTCTTTGCTAGTTACGTGACATTAGAGAAGGTACTTAGTTTTTTGCTTTGAAAACTGGATGTATACATTCTTACTTCAGAGGATTGTTCGGAGGCTGAGTAAGAAAATGGTGTACAAAATGCTTAGCCATGTTTTAATGTAGGTTTTTTTTTTTTTTTAAATATAGAATCCATTACATATTAAAAAGGTGGTAAAGTATTATTAAAAATTTCAAATTCAAAAGCTGAAAAGGGCTTTTAAAGCCATTTGGTCTGACTTCATCGTTTTGGGATGGTCTGTGGCTATCTCAGGGATGACCTGTAGAATCAGCTGGAAAAGGCACAAAGTCCCAGTTCTTCTGTGAAATCACACTTCCAGACTCCAAGTGCCACCAACCAGGGCAGGGCCTGGAGAGGGTATTCAGCACTTGCTGTGATGTCTGGCACTCAGTGGAGATTTGTTCAGTTGGCAAGTGAAACTCAGCGATGCTAGACATGTCGCCAGAAGAGATCCTTTGTTGTTGTTTTTTGCTTTATGTTTTAGTTTCTAGGTCTTTCTGAAGAGTCAATGAACACAATATCATGCATTGCTTTATGCAGGACAATATTGTGAACAGCTTAATATGTGAACTGAGCAAAAAATAATTGGGATATTTTAAGGAAAACTGCTAACCGATGTAGGAGAGTGTAGTTCAACCCTAATTTGGCAGTCAAAGTACTTTTTTAGATGCCCACTTTATGGACTCAGTTGTGTTAAATGAGTTGAAAATGGAGGCTAAAAAATTGTGGTTGCCAAACATCCCAAAGAGATATGCTTAAACAAATGAACAATTCTACTGATTCCCAAAACGCCTTTAAGAATTAGTAGTGCTCTTCCCTTAAGAATTAGGGTCAAATAAAGGCATTTCTCCATCTTCTCAAAAATACCCTTTTGTATGGCCAGGCCAAGGTTGTTGGCTTGGTTTTATGCACAGCCATGCTACCTTTGCTTCATCAGCACATGGAATCCACAGAGGACCCCTTGATGTCATCTGCCATCCCCCATCCACTATCCCTTCTACTTCCTGCCTCTTAAGGAAGGATGGCCAGATGAAGGGCACAGTTAGACCCTGAAAGCCTGACATACAATGGGAGTAATGGCTGGGCTTCAACATCCTAAATGAAGGACCTTCTGTAATTTTTTCCTGGAAGTAGACCTGGCCAGGAGCAGGTGGCTTCCCAGGCAGTCCAATAACTTGGTGCCTTGTTGGTGTTCAGCTTGTCCTCTTTTTTCCTAAACAGTTCAACTCCAGCACCAACCCTGATTATCCAAGGTATGAAGCAAAAGCCTTGCATTTCTATTGAGCGAACTTTTCAAGGAGTCAGTTTAAATAGAGCCACCATGGACAGTCTTGCAGATCGCATGTAAACCACAGATTTACAGATTTCCACAGATTTACTGCTGGAGTTGTGCAGAGCTCTTCATTGTGGTTTTGTGGCCCTGAGTTTAAATAACTTCTATTATTATTTGTGTGTTTCCCTGGGAGAGGGGCCACACACAGCCCCACCCCACACAATTTATAACTGGGTTCTTTCTAACCTTGCAAAGTGTTCTCTGTAACAGGAGTGCTAAGGAAAATAATTTTTTCCATCTTGCTATAATTCTAGCGACATTTTTAACACCTCTTAAATACTAGCACCCCAGGCAAGTCCTGTCTGACGCACCCCTTAATCTGGCTCAGTATGGAATAGAATTAAAAAGAGGAAAGAAGAAATTTGTGGTAATGAGAGATCACTGGAGACATTTAAAAGCTCATAAAATACAGATAAACTTCCAGTGTGGGACATTTAGGCAATGTGTAAATCACCAATTTTCAGAATTCACTGAAGATCCAAAAAATTAGGAGGCAGGTCTATTTTGGTTCATTTTACTCCTTTTCAAATGAAGGAAATAATAAACTATAAACTGTAAAGCTTTACATCCTTTCAAAGGATTTTCACATGTATGAAGTAATTTCTTTTTAAATGAAGGTATAAACTTCTCAGTTCATAATGTCTTTTTGTCACTTATCATTGGTCCATGTAACACCCCTCTTATTTCATTATTTTTCCCTGAATTCCCAATCTGTGTTCCTAGTCCTCTATCCCCAATAACTTTCCAAACTAATACGTCAATAATGAATCTTTAAAGATGCATGTGTTGTAGTAAAATACGGTGTGTTGTTTGGAATGTTTGTGATTTTAATTTATCACTCAATCTTTTTTTATGATCATATGGCTACAACTGCAGTTAGCTCAATACTTTTTACTTCTGCAAGGTATTTCATAGTATGCATCCACTGCATTTTAAAAATATTTTAAAATTGTAGTAAAATATACATAACAATATTTAAGACTTTAATCATTTTTAAGTGTACAATTTTTTTCACAGGTGGACGCTCAATCCACAGAGCCACACCAGCCACGGCTAAGTGTACGATTTTCTGACATCAGGTACATTCACATTGTTCTATAACCATCACCACTATCCTTCTTCAGAACTTTTTCATTTTCACAAACTGGAAACTCTGTAACAATTAAACAGTAACTCCCCATTCACACTTCCCCGCAATCCCTGGCAACCAGCATGGCATCCACTGTGTTTTATTCTTCCCCTACAGATGGACACTTAGGTTGCCTCCGAGTCCCAGTGCCACAAACCACACCACAGTCAGTGACCTCATACAGATCCCCTGTGAGGCTGTGCAAGAATTTATCTGATATATAGATCCAGAAAAGAATTTTGGAGTCAAAGGAGATATTGTTTTTTTTTTAGAACGACTGTACCAATTTAAATTTTCCCCCAAAGTATACCAGAGTTTCTATTTTTCACATCCTGCCATCTCTGAAATTATATAACTTTTAATTTTTTTCATCCTAGTCTTATTTTCATTTCCATTTTTTTGTTTACTGAAGAGACTGAATATTTCTGAATATTCTTATTAATTACTTGGGCTTCCCTTTTGAGAATTGTCTATCCAATACTTTGCTCATTTTAAAGTTGGTCTTCTCACTTTTTTTTCTTACTGATTTTTAGGAGTTGTTTGGGTTTCACAGGTGTTAAGTTCTTGCTCATTTGTGTGTTACCAATATTTTCCTATTTTCCCCCAAATTCTCCCCTTTATTTTGTCTGTGGTGTTCTTTATTTTGACAGAATAAAATTAATCAATTTTTTATTTTGTGTTTTTAGGGCCTTATTCCAGGAGTCTTTTCTGCACCCCTATATAAAAAACATACTGCTGTACATTTTCTTTAAAATTGTCTGTTTTTTTAAATTCTATTTTTACTTTAAGATTTATATTCTACATTTTCTGTTTTTAATTGAATATATTTGACATATAACATTATAAATTTAAGATGTATAATGTTTCTTTTATACTCGGATCTTTACATATAGTAATATGATTACCTTTGTAGCTGTATTTGTCACATAACATAGTCATAGTACGATATTGTTGTTTAGATTCATTGTATGGCTCACTAGATCACTACGACTTACATACTGCTGGTTGCAAGTTTGTGCCCTTAGACAACATCAGTCTTTTCTCCCCACTCACAGTTTCCTGCTAACCAGCATTCTACACTCTGTTTTTTACTAATTCAACTTTTTAAAGTATGTTTTATTGATTATGCTATTACAGTTGTCCCATTTTTTTTCTCCCCATTCTCCCCTTCCCCCCATGCCCCCTCCCTCTAGCATCCTCCCCTTAGTTCATGTCCGTGGGTCACACATATAAGTCCTTTGACTTCTCCATTCCCTGTACTATTCTTAACCTCCCCCTGTCTATTTTGTAACCTACGAATTACGCTTCTTATTCCCTGTACCTTTTCCCCCATTCTCTCCCCACCCCTTCCCCACCGATAACCCTCCATGTGATCTCCATTTCTGTGATTCTGTTCCTGTTCTAGTTGTTCGCTTATTTGTTTTTGTTTTTGTTTTTAGGTTCATTTGTTGATAATTGTGAATTTGCTGTCACTTTACTGTCCATATTTTTGACCTTCTTCTTTTTCCTAGATAAGTCCCTTTAAGATTTCATATCATAAAAGCTTGGTGATGATGAACTCCTTTAACTTGACCTTATCTGGGAAGCACTTTATCTGCCTTTCCATTCTAAATGATAGCTTTGCTGGTTAGAGTCATCTTGGATGTAGTTTCTTGCCTTTCATGACTTTGAGTTTAAAATTTTATATATCACATATATGAGTTATCATTGGAGTATTTGTTTTTCTCTGTCTGATTTAAACTATTTGAATGTAACGTGCTCATGGTCCATCCATGTTGTCATAAATGGCAGGATACCCTTCTTTTCATGGCTGAATAATATTCCACTGTGTATACAGCACATCTTTTAAACCTATTTGTTGATGGTGCTTAGGTTGTTTCCATATCTTGGTTATTGTTAATAATGCTACAATAAACATGGTGGTGCATGTAGCTCTTGGAAATACTGCTTTCATTTACTTTGGAAATATGCCCAGTAGTGGAATTGCTGTATTGTTTGGTAGACCTACTTTTAATTTTTCTTGTGGAATTTCCATATTGTTTTCCATAGTGGTTGGATCAATTTACATTCCCTTTCCACTACATCCTCACTAGCACCTGTTGTCTCATGTCTTCTTGTCAATAGCCATATATGTCTTTCCCACACTTCATATTATGTTCCTTAAAAGATGTCTAATGAAAAAATGAAAGAGATATATACAAAAGTAAAACCTGGTCATTGAAAACAAAACAGAATTCCATCTCAATATGTTACAAATTTGGGAAAAAAGAAAATGAACCAGATCTTCTGTGAGAAATGAGTGATTCCAGGACTGAAACAGTGCAAGTATCAGATAACTTGGAACATTTCTGCCAGAAAGTAAAGAAGTCTTCATAAGAAAATGATGGGGACTTGTCAAAATGATACAGGTACCAGCTTGAAGGAGCTCCTCCTGGCCAAATCTGGAAAAATTTGAGCAGCAAAAGAAATATGACAGCAATTAATTATAATCCACTGAGTAAAATAAGAGTCCATGAATATATACTTATAATTAAATAGATAAGTTAAAAAAGGGGGAGAAAGAAGATTCTTCCTTGAGGCAGAATGCCAACTGATAAACCTGGAGGAAGTGGTGGGGAGCAGTTGGAAAATTACTGTTCTGCACTGATCATACAAAGGTTGGTTTAGGCTTGAATCATGAATGGATGCTAAAGCTAGGGTGTAAATTCTGGTGGGAAGCAGGATATTTGCAAGGTCTAATAATATCTTTCCATGCATTATTTATTAGGTATAAATAGAAGGAAAGCAATACATATACAGCAGAGAAACTGGATAACACCTTAATGTAGTAATACAAATTATCACCAGTGATGGACTTATATCTTCTATATGTGATACTTTGAGGACACACATTATGTTATTATTCTGGCTGAGCAGATGTAACCAAATCTAATCATAAGGAATCATTAGGCAAACCTAAACTGAGGGATATTCTATATAATAGCTGATCTCTACTGAAAGACTGGGAACTGTTTCAGATTTTAAGAGATTAAAACAACATAACATATAAAATTCAATATGTGATCCTTGACTATATCCTGTAGGGAATGTTATAAAAGGCATTATGGGGCTCTGACTGGTGTGGCTCAGTGGGCTGGGTGTCACCCTGCAAACTGAAAGGTTGCCGGTTCAGTTGCCGCTCAGGGCACACGCCTGGGTTGCAGCTCTGTTGGGAGAGTGCGATAGGCAACTGATTGATGTTTCTCTTGCACATCGGTGTTTCTCTCCCTCCCTTTCTCCTTCCCTTACCCGACTCTAAAAAGAAATAAAACCTTTTGATAAAAGGCATTTTTGGTATAGTCGACAAAACTGAATTGTAGATTGTAGATAAAACTTTGTATCTGTGATAAATTTTCTGAATTGGGTAACTATTGTAGCATTGTGAAAGAATATCTTTGTTCTTAAGAAAGATATACCAAAGTATCAAGGGGAAAGGGGGCATTCTCAAATGGTTCAGAGAAAATGAGAGCAAATGTGGCAATATGGTAAAAATTAGTGAATCTGCGTAAAGGGAATATGGAAGTTCTCTGTATGATTTTCTACATCTTTTCATTAAATATGGAATTATTTCAGAATTGAAAAAATTGGGGGAAAATTAGCAATTAAGGTTATTTGTCAAAAATACTGACACATGCTGACCATTGGTGTTTGCCCCATGCTGTTTTCCTCCAAGAATATATTAATAGCACTCCTGAAGGCCATATTTGTCCTCAAGATGGGCCTGTTAGAAGCCAAGACCTCCATCTTGGCTTAACTGCCTTCTTTTGCTTATAAGTTTAGTAACATTATTAAAGGACAGGAGCCATTTGTTGGTGACTAGAGGTTTTATCTTTTCCTTTACTCAAAATTGTGTATGCCAAGCCTAACAGTTTCAACCTTGCCAAGTCTTTCCCGTCTCTATTTCCTAACTTGATATTTATAACAACTATCCATGAGAAATCACCCTTCAGTGATACCCTGCACCTGATGGGACGTGTACTCTTGATCTTTGGTTTAATCTCCAGCTGTGCTCCAAAATTCTGTGTAGAGTTCAGAGTCACTTACGGGATGTGGTTTGAGAAGTACCAAGGAAGTCACCCTATGTAGTCCCTCTAATACTTTCCTTATCAGAAGTGAACAGACATTTTACAAGTTGACTTGTATTTTTCTTCAAAATACATTTAAAAATTGTGGTAAAATTCACATAACGTGAACTTTACCCCCTTAACTATTGTAAGTGCACATCAGTGCCATTAAGGACATTCACACTGCTGTGCCTGCATCACCACCCTCCCTCCACAGACCTCTTTCCTTCTCATGAGACTGAAACCCTGTGCCCATTAAACAATAACTCCCTACCTCCCTCTCCCCTCAGACTCTGGCGACTGCCGTTCTGTTTTATGTTTCTATGGATTTGATTATTCTGAGTACCGTGTGTAAGTGGAATCATACTGTATTTGTCCTTTTGTAACCAACTTATTTCACTTAGCATAATGTCCTCAAGGTTCATTCATGTTGCAGCATGTGTCAAAATTTCTTTTCAAAGTTGGACAGTTTCCCACTGCATTTATGTGCCATACTTTGTTTATTCATTCATCTATCAATGGGCATTTGGGTTACATCCACCTGTTGGTTGCTGTGAACAATGCTGGTACGAACATTTTTGTATACACATCTGCTCAAGTCTCTATTTGCAATTCATTTGGGCATATACACAGAAGGGGGATTGCTGGATCATACACTAATTCTATTTTTAATTTTTGAGTAACTCCTGTACTGTTTCTGAAGTGGCTGAACCATTTTACATTCCTACCAATGTTACACAAGGGCTCCAGTTTCTCTGCATCACCTGTAACACTATTTTGTTCTCTTTTTATTTTCGCTAGCAGTTGTCCTAATGGGTGTGAGGTGGTATCTCATCGTGATCTGAGTAGTATTCCTCTTAAATGTAAACTCCGTTGAGAAGGAGAAACAAATATTGTCAGACATTAATATTCTACATCAGTTTGTAAGATTTCTTTTTCTCCCCCTCAAAATGACAGCTCCCTGTAGAATGAAGCAGCTAGCAGGAATGTCTGGATGTAAAATACTTGTGTGTAGTAAAAATAGCCCTGAGTTTAGAGCCAGAACATTACTGTCTGTAATATCTCCATCATCTTACTGTGATGCCTTTGATAAGTCAAGATAGTCTACAACAGCCTTAATTTCTTTATCTGAAAAAAATGTACGCAGTACTCTGTAGCAGTGGCTCTCAGACTTGAGCACACATCTGAATCTCCTGGTGGGTTTGTTAGAGCTCAGATCTTTGCTGAGAACTGATACCTTCAAAGTTTCTGATTCATTGGATCTTAGTTATATTCTAAAAATTTGCATTTCTATAGATCATGCTGATGTTGCTAGACTTGGACAACACTTTGAAAATCACTGCTCTAGGGGTGGGGGTGGAGGGGTGGGGAGAAAATAGGGACAACTGTACTTCAACAACAATAAAATAATTAAAAAAATCGCTGCTCTAAAGAATTGTTTTGGGAGTGGGATCATATAAGTAAAATAATTTCCTACAATCGTTAAGCACTGTGAAATGCCAGTGATTAACTTAATCATGTGAGGATAGAAAGGCCTCTTAAGCTAGACAGTGGAATTTACTAGATCGTCACTTTTCAGGGCTGCACTAAAATCTCTGAGGCTCAAGCATCTGAGAAGTGTGCCAATGAGGACAGAGGATTTCATGAAGAAGGAGATAAACTTTGGGTGTTCATTTTATCTAAGGCAAAAGTTTGCCCAGAACCAGGCTAGCTCCTCTCTGGAGCTGCTATATCAGTAAAGAATTCTGTTTGGCTGCAAGGGGGAGAAAACTCAGAAAGTGGGTATTATAGCTATGTAAGTAATGAAGGACTTACTTTTTTCTCATGTAACAAGAAGTCTGGAGAGGAAGGTGTTAGTATTAATTCAGTGGTGCACAGATTTCAGCATTGAGGCCTGCTGTTGCTGGGCCAGCCGTAACCTCTGCTTTCTGCACAGGTGCAGGTGGGAAAGACAAGAAAGAAAGGACACTGTCTCTGTTGGGAAAGTGAAACTTGCCCAGACATTCTCAGCAGGCTTCTATTTATGTGTCCAGAGCTGTCCTTTGGCCATTTGTAGCTTCAAAGTGTGGCTGAGAAATATTTCAGTTTGGCACATTGATTTCCCAAAGTAAATCAGGATATGTCAGGAAGGCAGAATGTATCTGTCCCAGCTTCCTATTTTTTTCTGCTGCTAGTGATTTTAGAGTAAGGCAGTAAAGGCCACCTTAGCTCTATTCTTACTTACTCTTAGTGGGCAAAGCTGTTAGTCTGAGTTCTTTTATTCTTATGTAACTTAATGTCCTTTTTTTGTGGTTGTTGTCACCATTAGTACTTTAATGTGTATGGCAGATTGAGGCCTGAGAGCATTTTCACTTACATTAGCTCAGTTGTTTCTCCACGTCACCTTGGTAGGTTGTTTCAGCCCTATTTTGTAGGTTTGGGAATAGTGGCTCCTTTTCCTTTTGCATCTTCTGAATTCTACCACTGTACCCCTAAGTTTCCATAGCCTGTCATGCTCGGTCCCTCCCAGACTGTGGCATGCTTTCCAAATGTCCCAGTCGAAATCTTAGCCTTTCCTATCTCCCCTTGCCCCTGGGAACTATGTGGCGATGAAGCTACTCAGATGGACTGGTCCATCGGAAAAACACATTAAGAGGTTAAACCTGCAGCCGAACTTCGGCTGTCACTGTGTGGAAAATTTTTTTCAGTGTGTGTTCTCAACCAGAGATTAATTATTTTATTAGCCTCCTAAGCTACTCACGTGATGTAGAGGCACCAGGGAAGTCCTGCTGATACGTTCTTGAGAATCTCCTTGCAAAAGTGCTTTGTAAACATGAAATATATTTCTTTGTAATTTCTCTTCATTTTTTTTTCTTGTGAGCTTGTGTGGGGAGTAAGTAGAGAAAGAAACCATGTCTTACCTGGAAGGTGACATTAAAAGTATTTTCAAAGAAAGGAATATTAAGGGAGATTTGAAAAAAAGGAAGTGTGGTAGTTGGGTCAACAGGCTGGTGGCAGGCCGGTGGCCTCACCCAGAGTCACCATGTGAAGACAGAGGGAGGAAGGGAGAAAAAGAAGGAAATACAGGCAGTGGGTAGTGAACTAGCCTGGGCAGGTAAGATGGGAGTGGGCAGAAATGAGTGCTGACAGTGATAGTTGCTAAAGACCAAGCTGAAAAGTGTGAATAGCAGACAGGAGAAGGGGGCCAGCTGGAGGTGCTCTGGTGCAGACAGGAAAGTGGCAAAGAAGACAGGGAGGTAGACTGACTCCAGGGAAGTGCCGAGTGCCTGGGAGATGATGTTCCAGATAAAACAGGAGTCAGGGGAAAAGTGAGCCACCACAGATCAGTTTAGCCTATTTGAAGCCAATTTAACAAACATCTAAGGAGTCCCAATAGGTAGAATACCACCTCCCTAATCTGTCCATTTTCTAATCCTTAGAATCTGTGAATATTCTACTTTACACTTTGCTGATGTCGTTAAATTAATGATCTTGAAATGAAGAAATTAGTTTGGATTATCCAGGTGGGCCCAATGTAATCACAGGGCCCTAATAAGTAAAAGAGGGAGGAGATAGGGAAAGAGAGAGGAGAGAGAGAGGAGAAGGGAAGGAGGGAGGAAAGGAGGGAGGGAAGGAAGGAAAGAAGGAAGAAAGGAAGGAAGGAAGGGGAAAGAGAGAGAGGAGAGAGAGAGGAGAGACGGGGGAGGGGGAGAGACTAGAGAGCAGAGAGGAGAGAGGAGAGGATATGAAGACACTGCTGGCTTTGAAATTAGAGAAAGGGCCAAAGCCAAGGAGTGCGTATGACCTCTAGAGTCCATGAAGGAAAGGGCATGGATTCTCCCCTACAGCCTTCAGAAGGAATGCAGCCCTGATGATACCTGATGTTGTCCAGTGAAACCTGTTTGGATGACCTCCACAACTGTAAGGCAATAGTGTATTTTTCCTTTAAAGTCGCTAAGCTTGTGGTAATTTATTACAGCAGTGATAAAGAACTGATAAATTGAGCAAGTATCAAATGGTGCTATGGATTGGGGACTATAAAAAGGAATAAAATATTGATTGTAGCCTTTAGATGGGTACCACTACAGTGGCCCAAGTCAGGGATTATCAAACTTTAATGTGCATAGAAATCACTTGGGGAGCTTGCTAAACTAAAGATTCTGATTGACTAGGTCTGAAGGGGCCATGAGATTCTGATCCATGGTGGCTCACTTCTCCCAGACTCCTACTTTGCTCAGGTGATGCCAATGCTGTTGGTATGGGGACCATACTTCATTTACCAAGGGTCTAGGTAAGTCAGTTCTAGCGTCTGGGCCTCCAAGCAAAGCAAAAGCTTTCAGGCTGTTATGATGGAGAAAATAGTTGGAATGATCACCTGACTTAAAGTTTAAAGGTCTGAAACTTACTAGTAGAGGGAACTTGGGGCTCCAAGCTTATTTAAAGGATTGTTATGATAATCAAACAGAATGATAAATATGAAGCAGTAGGTGATTTATAAAGCACAGTATACAAACACTAGTCTTCAGATGTCAGATGACAGCAGATCTGGCAAGAAAGCAACACGTGTCATTCTGGACTCATACTTTCCTTGCTAAACTGAAGTGAAGGAAGAAATATTTGGATGAAAAAATAACATTTATCTAAGTCATTTTTCTGTTATTTCCTGTAAGGTCTCTGTTCTGCTCTGATTATGATGGAATAGAACATACGGAATAGAACATTTGGAAAACAAAACAAACAAAAAGCTTATAGAAAATAAATAATTGTCACCTGTAGTACCGTAATTCAAAAATAACCAGAAACTAGAGATTTTCCAGGAATTTGGGTTAATTTGACATCCTTTAAGAGTCTTTGCAGATTTTTATCCCTTGAATATTCTACAAAAGTATAGGATAATTTTGGGTTGTTCACTATTGTTGATACTGTGTAACTACATTGATCAGAATAATTCCAGTTGCACCAGGGAACACTTTACCATAAAGCAGTAGTTCTCAACTGGGGCAATTTTGTCATCCAGGGACACTTTATCGTATCAGGAGACTTTTTTTGTCATGATTGAGGCGGGAATGCTATTGGCTTTTGGTGTGGATTCACCAGGGACGCTGCCAAACATCCTACAATGCACAGCAGAGCATCCACAAGAATAATTATCTGTCCCAAATGGACAGTGGTGCCAAGTTTGAGAAACTCTGTTATAGAGTAGTGGGTTCCACATTTTAGTGGTTTTCAGAATCACCTAGAAGGCTTGTTAAACCAAATACTGCCTTTGACCCCCACCACATTTCTGGTTTAGTGAGTCTGGAAGGCGGCTGCAAATTTGCATTTCTATCACATTCTCAGTGAGGCTGGTGTTGCAGCACTTTGAGAACAATTGTCATAAGGCTTAATAGCTACACAACTGTAGTTGGTCTCATATGAAGTAATAGCTCCATAATTTGTGCCCTTCCCCATATTTAATTAGGCTTATTGTCTTTTCTGGTATGTAGGCACGGGCCAGGTCTCCCCTTTCTTTTGGCATGTCCTGGGGTGCTAAGAACAGGCCTCTCTCATTACTGTGGACCAGATGGTTTCATTTGGCTGTGTGGACTTGGCACCATATAAGACCTGGCACCAAGGACATACGAGTGAGTTGTTGGCTTGGGGGAGATTGATGGAGGAGCAAGTGAATGTGGAAAGAAAAGAAACAGCCATTTTTGTTGCACTTAAGACACTTCTCCCCCCAGCAGTGTCTTGAAAACCCAACATGCCTGTGCACAGCTCTGCAATTTCTTGCAAAGCACAGTCTTTTAGTCTGAAATGTTAGGCTCCCAACTTAACATGCTGTCTTACTGGGGTTGGAATCAGGTTAACTTTTCACCGTCATCACACCGGCAGGCCCTAAAGAGAGGAGATTTATTGCTTCTGTCCCTGAGTTCGTAATCTTTTCTCCAAGGATCCTTTCTCCCACCTTGTTTGCTATTGTCCCTGACCTTTCAGCATGAGGGCAGAGCTCACCCGCTTCTGATACATTTCATACTGAGCTGGGCAAGGGTGGCAACTGGATTCAGCATGGGGAAAACAGAGGCAAGGTTGGGAATGGAAGGCAAGGGCCAGATCTAGGCATGGGTTGGACCAAAAAGTGCCTAGATGCTTTGGTAAGAAACCAAGGAGCACATTGACCCTTGTGCTCAAAAGGAGGCACTAGGTGAGAAACCAGGTGAAAAGTTGGGAAAACAGTGGATCTGAGGAGTTTGGGAAGGTGAGAGCTAACAACTGAAGTGAGGCCTATCTTTGAAGCCTTTGACGATTTCTGCTGGGCCAATAAGTAAACAGGTGCTAGCCTTAAAGTGCTAACCTGCTTATTCTGGCTGATGAGGCAGACTTCAGGGCATGAGAAGAAAAGTCAGTGGTGCTTTAGGTGGAGGATGGACAAGAGTGCCCAGGGTGTTTCAAAGGTACTGCAAAGACTCCTTTCCTTATGCTGTAACCACAGCATTTATTTTATTATTTTAATACTTATAATAATTTCAATTCTATAATGGTCAATATTTAACAAGGAGAACAGATGACATTAATTAAGCACCTACTAGTCTTCTCACTAGTATGCCAATGCAATTTTCTCCCGTTATCAGAGATAAGGAAATGGAAGCTAAAGTCATTTGTCAAACTAAGTGTACAGCTGCAATTTGTACTCTGTTCCCTCTGTGAAGGTCATAGTCCTTTCATTAAAGTGGATGCAATTTGGGTCGCAGGTGGCTTCGCAGATTTCCTCCTAATCATTCTGGAGTTCTTTCTCTGTGGAGGAGGGATCACCCTTTCTCCTGATATTAAGCGTTCTAACCACTGTAATATTCGAGCCTGATATAATTGTCACCTCCTTAAGAAAGTTTTTTATTAATTTCCCTTTAAGTGTGAAAAAATTCTCAAACCATAAAGATATGAGTTCTTTTCCACCTTAACCTGCAAATTTTGGGGAGGGAGAATGGATTTTGAGGTATTGAAATGCAATTTGGTAGTATGATATGTTACCCTTATTTCACACAACCACCCTTGAAGAAAACAAGCCACAGAGCTCATGGAAGACCTCCTGATTCACCGGCATGCATCTGGGCATGTACAAGTTCCCTCTTTACCTGTGTGAGAGAGTCACACCAGAGCCTCCTATGAAACAGTGCTGTGTTACTCAAGACTGTTCCACCTTGTTCAGGAGACTTGAGCAGAGTCTGAGTGGTGCTGTAAAACTGAGTTTACAACACTGAGTCACAGGGAAGGAGTGTTGTGGGCAGCAGCTAGAGCCAGGAACAGAACCAAAGAGAGAGGCAGAAGGTGGAGACCAGGGCTTAGGGGTCACAGAGGCCTAGGAGTCATGGATTAATACATCAGAGTGCCCTGGAAGATCACAGCATCCTAAAAAAAATCGAGAACAAAGTGGACAGGCCAGTCTGGCAGTTCTTATAGGACAGAGTCTGACAGAAAACCAGGGCTGTGCCTAGAGGCAAACCAGAGATGTGTGTGTTTATTTTGACAGTACTTTCTTCTGGAACCCAAAAGTTGGGATGTGACAAACTTCTCAGACCTTGCTTTTAAATATGGTATTTTACATATGTTCTCTAAAAATGTTTTTTCATCTTCCCAGCTCCTTTCGGAGCAATGTAGCATGATTTGCTTAGAAACCTCCAGCTCTGCTTTGTAGCCAGCCTAGCCTATATTCTCTGCCTAGAGCTGTTTTCACTGCAAAGCAATGTCTCCGTGGTTGTCCCTGAGTCACAAGAAGTCAGGTGTGAGGTGTGTTGTGAGAGCCCCCAAGGCACTTCCCTCTCAGCAATGCCCACTAGGTGACGCCTGTGGATGGCACAGGCTTTCCAGAGTACTGGCTTCCTTACCACCTTCCTTGCCAGGCCTACGTCTTGTCTAGAAGAGGCCGAAGTGGCAAGATCCTTAAAGAAATTATTCTGTACCTGATGCTCTGAGAGAGGGCATGTGAGGATCCCAGTCAGCTCCCTTCTTTCGACTGGAATACTGATATCTCTGCTTAGACTACGTGATGGTCTAATTATGAAAGCAGGGGAAAAGAGAAGCAGACCCCTGCGTAACCCAAATGGCTTTAGATTTTTTGGGTAGGTTCAGCTTTAAAAATGCAAACAAAACTCCCCCAACTAAGGTGACTTCTGATGGTCCTAGGATGATAAGCTTAATTATGAGCTTTCTGGAAAGAAGATTGGAGTCAGGCATGATTATTTTTCATGATAGCAGTGGTTCCTACACTGGTGTGTGCATCAGGATCACCTGGAAGGATTGTTAAACCACAGCCCTCTGGGACTCACTCATAGTTCCTGATTTAGAAAGTCTGGGGTGAGGCCTGAGAATTTGCATTTCCAACAAGTTCCCAGGTGATACTGCTGCTGCTGCTAAGGGAACCCACTTAGAGAACTGTGGCCTGACAGCATTCTGTTGTAACTACGTGGGGGGAGAGGGATGGAGGCTGGGAGCTGGGATGTTGTGGAGGGGCAGGGGGACAGTGAGCTGTGAAGTGGTGTAAACAGATTCCTTCTTAGCTATGGCAAAATCACTCCCCTGTTTCCTTGTACAGCTTTTCAGATGTTCTTATTCTAAAGAATGTCAACAACACGTTGTGCTTTTGTTAGATAAATCCACCGGGCAGGGATAAGTTAAATCTAAATGCAAGTCGGGGACGAATAACCAGGCAGCTGGGCCATTACTGGAGATACATTGAGGTGATTTATTTAAATTTGCTTGATGGTTTTTCTAGTAGGGAAATGAAATGTTCTCTCTGTACTGCAGGTGTTCAAGTGCTTTTTTAAATGGCTAAATATTTAAAGTGACAGGCAAGTCAAGGTTAAGAAGGTTACGTGAGAGTACAAAGCCAATGGTTCTGAACATCCTGCGTAAAACTCTTTTGTTCCTTTAGAAAAGGTGAGAGTGAGTATGTAGGTTTATATTAAAATAGTTAACTCCCTTGTATCTCAAGCTACTCTTGAAGTGTGTGTTATTACTGCTCAAAGTTTCCTCACGTGACATAGTCTCTTTTCTACACATTTATGATTGTTTTGCCTTTTTAATTATTTTCTAAACTAAAAGTTCTATGCAGCGCAAGATAGGTTAGTTTGATGGTCTCCATTCCACAAGTACAGCTAAACGATAAGCTAAAAGTTACTTGGTTTAGCATCCAAACTGGAAACGCAGAGTCCTAGACTTGAGTTTTAGGCCCCACCTCCATTTTTCAGCCCTGCCTTTCCACCCAAAATCCTTCTATTAAAGCATCTCTTGGGAAGATAAGTATTCTGTAGCTGTGTCTTATCCTCAGTTATAACTGAGGTCCCCTTAAAGTCTGGCATTTCCCTCTCATACTGAAATATTCAGGCCTTGGTTGTTAGCAAGGCAACAGGCATTTCCCCCCAGTATCTTTCATACAATGACCATGAAACTCCTTCCACAAGAACATAGAGGTTTTGTTCTGTTCTGTTTCTAATTTCAGAACAATAAGTTTTTAATGTAGCACCACCCACCGGAAAAAGAGCACACAGTGACTGACAAGGTGAGGTCTTTGTTTGGTTGTATTTCAAATCTTGTACTTTCTGAAATCCCTAACACTTTGGTTATAAATCACTAAAAGGTGGATGTTCTCTAAAATGAATTTTGCATGAAACGTCAGCCAGAGTCAAGGGGACAGCTACAATATTTACGACTGGTGGTATTTCTTAGGGGAGGTAAAGGAAAATGAAGCCAATATAGTTTAGCTTATTACTTGGGGGCAGGGAAGAAAGGGAAGATACCACATTGTTTTCATTCACCCAGATAGTTTGTTTATTCCATTTTCAGTGCAAATAAAACCTGTTGTGAACAAGGCCCAGGGTGCAAGAATGTTGGTCTGTGTGGGTAAAGTGTGGGCTAGAAGAATAGGCAGCTGTGTAAGGGAAAAATAAACAAGCTGGAAACTACTATGGTAATGTACTTGTTAGTAGGGAGATTGTTTTACTGAGTCCTCTATGTCTGTAAGACAATCTGATCCTCATCACAGCTTCTGGTCATTTGCCTTCGAAAGCAAAGTGTTCTGTTTATTTGGAGCAGGAAATGTTGCAGAGATAATGTAACATCCAAGTGTCCTTCGTCGGTAAGAAAACACAAACTGTCTCTGCCTGCCATTTAAGCCAGGCACTAAATTATATTTTCAAAGTTCTGTTCCTCTAGTCTTTCTCCCTAACTGTATTCTAGTTGCCCGGGTCCCTTGGGTATTTCTGTCCTTGTGTCTTTGCTTGAAAATTCTACATATGGTACGTTCTCCTTTCTTTCTGCCCAAGTAATTCTTGTTCATTTAAAAAAAAAACAAACCACCCTTTATTCCATTGTATGTGTGTACCACATCTTCTTTATCCAATCATCTATTGAAGGACTGATACAGACTCTGACTAGTGGTGTCCACGGTGTTGTGGATGCGATGAACAAATTCACATGGACTGCAGAAGTCCTGTGGAGAAAAAGGGACAGCACAGCCACTCTCTGAGTGAAAGAACACCCTGACCCTTGCCTGGACAGGCTTTTATTGCTTTTCTGGGAGCATTACCTCAAGGAAGGTCTTCATTCATCATGGTCAGGCAGTAATGATCAAACAATAGATAACATTCAAAGAACTAGGAGGGCTTATTCTGAGTCAGGATCAGTTAGCTAAAGGGCCATAAAACTTTGGAAAACAAACTCATTTCACCCTTGGACCCTTATCAGAAAATTGAGGACATTTTTAGCGAAGCAGTTTTTACAGGATTTTATGCATTCTTTCTTAGGTCTGATCACCCCGGGGAACTGCCCATTCCTTCCCAGGGCTGTACTGCCCTCCAGTATTGTTTTAGGCTTAAGTCAGGCAGGGGAAGTAAGGTAGCCAAGAGATTAGGAGACTTCTCGCAGACAGAATGAGGACTCAGGCTATGTCAAAGCCGAGGGGTGAGGGTCCATCACCTTTTTCTATAGTCCCCCAAGTCCTTCCCTGAGGGCCCCTTTGTGATTGTGCTTGTCTTAGGTCATCCTTCCTTTAAGAATCTTACCCATCATTGGCTAACTAGTCATCCACCCAGGGCCAAGCAGGGTGAAGTAAAAGGGGGAAGAGGTGGCGTCCCTGCCAGGGAGATAAGCTTTGTCTCCTTAGTGACTTGTGGTCCCAAGGTCTCTTTACTCAGCCTTAGCCAATGGGGGTTACAGCTTCTGAAACCAGGCATGGCGGTTACCAACAAAGGACGCTTTGGTTGTTTCCATGTCTTGGCTACCGTGAAAAATGCTGCAATGAATATAAGGGTGCATATATATTTGCAAATAAATGTCTTCAAATATTTAGGATAGATGCCCAGAAGAGGGGTAGCTGGGTCATCTGGTAACTCTAGTCTTAATTTTTTTGGGAAACTCCGTACTGTTTTCCATAGTGACTATACCAGTTTACATCCCCACCAGCAGTGAATGAGGGTTCTTTTTTCTCCAACCTATCCAACAGTTGTTATTACTTCTATTGTTGATAATAGCCATAGTAACAGGTGTAAGGTGGTAGTTACATTGTAGTTTTGATTTGTATTTCCCTAATAGTGAAACTGAGCATCTTTTCATATATCTGTTGGCCATTTGCATGTCTTCTTGGGAGAAGTGTAGGTTCAGGTCTTCTGACCACTACTCAGTCATTAGATGAAATACTGTCATTTGCAACATGGATGGATTTTAAGAATATTATGCTGAGTGAAAAAAGTCAGACAGAAAAAAGTCAAGAACCACATGATTTCATTCATATGTAGGATATAAAACTGAAAGCAACAAACAAGAAAAGCAAACAAAAACTCATAGACACAGACAATAGTACACTGGTTACCAGAGGGAAGGAAGCTGGGGTATAATAAAGGGGGTCGAATACAGGGATGGGCAAGAGTAGGTTTATAGTTGTATGTGAAACACAGAGTTAATAAAGCTACTGTAATAATCATTACCTGTATGTCTTTTTCAATACAAATAATGGTAAATCTACTTTGCCTGCCCCTGTATATGGTGACAAAAAATTTGACTTTGGGTGGTGGGCATACAATGCAATTATACAGATGATGTATCATAGGAGAGTACATTTGAAACCTATATAATTTTATTAATCAATGTCACCCCAATACATTTTTACAAATACTTATTAAGGTACCTCACTGTCTTAGCTCAGGCTATTGTAACAAAATATCACAGACTGGGTGACTTAACAATAGACATTTATTTTTCACAGTTCTGGAAACTGTCAATTCCAAGATCAAGGTACTGGCAGTATTTGTTCATGTTTGGCAAAGAGCTCTCTTCCTGGCTGGCAAAGGGCAGCTTTCTTGCTGTGTCCTCAGATAGCTGAGCGAGCATGTGAGTGCCCTGGCATCTCTTCTTAGGAAAACACCAATCCCACTATGGAGGCCTCACCCTCATGACTTCATCTAAGCCTAATTCTTTCCTAAAGGCTCCACCTCCAAGTACCCTCATATTAGGAGTTATGGCTTCAATATATGAATTTTGAGGGGATGTGAATATTCAGTCCATAACACTCACATACCATACAATTTATAGATTTAAGTATAATTCATTTGTTTTTAGTATATTCAGTGTGTAGTCATCACCAAAATTTATATTTAGAACATTTTCATTGCTCCAGAAAGAAACCCTAAACCTATTAGCAGGCTATATCTACATATATCTGTATCTAGATGAATAATTTCTCCATATATTAGCTTACATAAGGTATTACATATAAATGGAATCATAATATGTGGCCTTTTATGACTGGCTTCTTTCACTAAGCATACTGTTTTCAAAGCTCATCCAGGTTGCAGCATGTATCAGCACTTTGTTCCTTTTTATTGCCAAATATTTCATTGTATGAATGTAGCACTTTTTACTTATTCATAAGGTGCTGGACACTTAGATTATTTCTATCTTTTGGATATTATGAATAATACTGCCATAAATATTGGTCTACAAGTTTTCGTGTGGATATAGGTTTTCATTTCTCTTGGATATATGAAGCCTGTCTGGAAAAAGTCCAAACATTGTTAGTATAATGAGAAATGAAAATATAATGTTAATGAACACAATGTTAGTATAATAATGTTTGCATGACATCCATGTAATCTGGCAGCCCAGGAGAATGGACTGAATAAGCATGAGTGAACAATGATGACTTCACTGTACTAGTCAGAAGGGGAGGTAGATGCCACTGAGTAAACATGTGTAAGTGTGACCATCTCATTAAAAATGACTGAGAGTACAACAACGAATTTGCATCCAATTTTGTGTTAAGCTTGAACATTCCTCTATGGAAACTATTTGGATGATTTGGAAGGGGACAGCTAGGGGCAACTGATGATTGGCAGTTTCATCACAACAATGTGCCTGCTCATGCATTATGTCTCATGCATAATTTTTTGGCAGAACATCAAATCACCCAGGTGACTCAGCTCCCTTAACAGCCCAGATTTGGCACCCTGCGACTTCTGGCTTTTCCCAAAACTAAAATCACCTCTTTAGTTTAGAACGGAAAGGGACAAGATTTCAGACTGTTGATGAGATTCAGGAATATATGAGGGGGAAGCTGATGGTGATTGGGAGAACTGAGTGAGGTCCCAAGGTGCGTACTTTGAAGGGGACTGGGGCGTCATTGCCCTATGTACAATGTTCTTGTATCTTCTTCAGTAAATGTCTCTATTTTTCATATTATGTGACTGGATACCTTTTGGACCAACCTCATATACCTAGGAGTGAAATTGTTGGGTCATGATAACTGTTTATTAATTTGAAGAAATACTAGACTATCTTTCAAAAATGATTGTACCCTCTTACCATCCCACCAACAATAATAAATGGTAGCTATAGTTTTTCTGCATCCTTGCCAACAAATATTATTGCTGTGTCTTTTAAAAATTTTAGTTATTCTAATGGGTATGAAGTGGGTTTTTAAAAAATTATATTTTATTGATTATGCTATTACAGTTGTCCTGGTTTTCCCTCCTTTCTTCCCTTCTATCTAGCACCCCCCACTCCCTCAGGCAATCACCCCACCATCGTTCATGTCCATGGGTCATGCATATAAGTTCTTTGGCTATGCTATTTCCTATACTGTACTTTATATCCCCATGGCTAATCTGTAACTACCTATTTGTACCTCTTAATTCTCTCACTTCTTCACCCATTCCTCCATATCCACCTCCTATCTGGCAACCATCAAAACTCTGTATCCATGATTCTGTATCCATGATTCTCTGTATCCATGATTCTGTTTCTGTTCTTCTTGATAACTAGTTTGTTTTTTAAATTCAATTGTTGATAGATAAGTACTTTTTGCCATTTTATTGTTCATAGTTTTGATTTTCTTTTTCTTAAATAAGTCCCTTTAACATTTCATATAATAATGATTTGGTGACGATGAACTCCTTTAGTTTTTTGTTGTCTGGGAAGTTCTTATCTGTCCTTTGATTCTAAGTGATGGCTTTGCTGGGTAGAGCAATCTTGGCTGTAGGTTCCTACTTTTCACGACTTTGAATATTTCTTGCCAATCCCTTCTAACCTACAAAGTTTCTTTTGAGAAACCAGCTGACAGTCTTATGGGAACTCCCCTGTAGGTAAGTAACTTCTTTTCTCTTGCTGCTTTTAAGATTCTCTTTTGATCTTTAACCTTTGGCTTTTTAATTATGATGTGTCTTGGAGTGGGCCTCTTTCCATTCATCTTGTTTGGGACTCTCTGTGCTTCCTGGGCTTCCATGTGTATTTCCTTCACCAAATTAGGAAATTTGTCTTCATTATTTTATCAAATAGATTTCTAATTTCTTGCTCTTTCTCTCTTCCTTCTGGCATCCTTATGATGCCAATGTTGGACCTCTTGAAGTTGTTCCAGAGGTTGCTTATGCTGTCCTCATTTTTTTTGGATTCTTTTTCTTCTTGTTCTGATTGTTTTTTGCTTCCTTATGTTCCAAATCATTGTTTTGGTTCTCGACTTCATCCACTCTACTGTTGTTTCCCTGTAAATTGTTTTTATTTCAATTAGTGTATCCTTCATTTCTGATTGGATCTGTTTTATGTTGTTTAGTCCTCACTACGTTCCTTGAGGATCATTAGAACCAGTGTTTTGAGCTCTGCATCTGATAGATTGCTTATCTCCCTTTTGTTCTTTTTCTGGAGTTTTGATCTGTCTTTTCATTTGGGCCATGTTCATTTTCTTAACCTCCCAATGTTTGTTTCTATGTATTAGGTAGAACTGCTTTGTCTCCATGTCTTGGTAGTGTGGCCTAATGTAGTAGATGTCTTGGAGGGTCCAGTGGCACAGCCTCCCTTATCACCCATGCTGGGTACTTGAGGTGCGCCCTTCATGTGGGCTCAGTACACTCTCCTCTTATAATTGAGCCTTGGTTACTGTTGGCAAATCGATGAGAGGGATTTAGCCAGGCCAGTCAGCTTCAAGGATTCGCTGTGGCCACTGACTACCAACCTCCACCCTTCTGGAGAATCAGCTGTGCAGGGACAGGGTGGTGGTACTCTAACTGCTGTAGCTGTCCATGGGTGTACAAGCCCTGGGGTTTCCTGGATGGTGCAGGCCAAGGTCAGCCCCGACCTGTGTTTTGCCCAGGGTCACCCTGCCTGAGCTATAAAGCAATCTAAGAAGGCTGTACTTGTGCTGAGCTTGAAGATTCTCAGGTGAAGCCAAGCTGTGAATCTAGGCTGGTTTGCAGCTAGTGCCAGGTCTGGGACTCACTGAGGCCAGCTGTTGCTTATGTGAGAGGATTTAGGAAGTTGTGAAGCATGAGCCAAGACTAGCCATTCATATGGAAAAGCAGCTTGGGTGGCCCATAAATTGGGTGGAGTAGAGTTGCCGGGGATCTCCAAGGCAGGTCAAACAGTGTTAGCCAGGTCATTGGGGTCTCAGACATGGCACCAACTTGCCAGTTCTGTGGGGGGAGGGTTTAGAAAAGGGACAATGGCCTCTGCTTGCCTTGATGCCAGACACTTCAGTTTCTCCCTTTATGTCACTGGTGCCTTTCAAGCTGCTACCTCTGTGTTGGAGCTTAGAAGGAGAGAGTCTGAGTAGGTGAGTCTGTATGTGGGTTCTTGAAGAGAAACTGCTTGGGGCTCCAGCAGTTTCTTCCATCAGTTCAGTCCCTGCTGGTTTTGCAGCCAGAAGTTGTGAGGACTTATCTTCCTGGCACTGGAACCCTAGGCTGAGGGCCTGGTGTGGGACTGGGACTCCTCACTCCTGAGATATCCCTCCAGAATTTTTATCCACCATAGGTGGGTGAGGGACCAGCCCATTCCACATCTCTGCCCTTCCTACCAGTCTGGATGGATGTGGTTTCTTTAATTCTATAGTTTTCAGACATATTCAACTCAATTTCTGACAGTTTTGAGTGATGGTTGTTCTATATTTTAGTTGTAATTTTGATGTGGTTGTGTGAAGTGAGCCTGGTTGTGTGAAGTGAGCCATGTTTACCTATGGCACCATCTTGACTGGAAGTTGGTGTGAAGTGGTTTCGACTTACATGTCCTTTAGGCACTAATAAGACGACTAATGAAAGCATTTTAAAATCAGATATAGAGGTAAAGGTCCAATTTTGTTCTTTTCCATGATAGCACCATTTGTTGAAGATTATTCTTTCCCCATTGAATTAACTTAGCACCCTTGTCTAAGATCACTTGATCATAAATGTGAGCACTTATTTCTGAACTCTCAATTCCATTCCAATGAACTATATGTCTATCCTAACACTGTCTTGATTAGTGTAGCTTGTTAGTAAGTTTTGAGTTGGGAAGAATGTGTCTCTCAACTTTGTTCTTCAGGATTATATTGTCAATTTTGGTCTCTTGCATTTCCATACAAATTTTAGAATCAGTTGTCAGTTTCTGCAAAAAAGCCAGTTGGGACTTTCATAGAGATTGTGTTCAGTCTGTACATGAATTTGGGGAGTACTGTCATCTTAACAATAAAAATGGAACATCTCTCTGTTACTTATATCTTCTTAAATTTCCTTCAACAATGTTGAAGTTTTCAGAATGTTTTGTGCTTCTTTGGTTAAATGTATTCTTATATATTTTATTCTTTTTGATACTATTGTAAATGAATTGTTTTCTTAATTTCATGTGTGTGTTGTTCATTGCTACTGTGTAGTAATATGATTGAATTTTGCATATTAATTTTGTATCTTGCAATCTTGCTGAACTCACTTATTGTAATAATTTTTTAGGGGATTTCATAGCGATTTTCTGTAAACAAGATCATATCCTCTGTGAATGGTTCTATTTTTTATTTTACAATATTGATACCTTTTATTTCATTGTCTTTCATAATTGTTCTGCTGAGAATCTTCAGTAAGATGTTGAATAGAAGTTGTTTGCTATTTTTATTTTGTTCTTAATCTTAGGCTGGTCGCATTCAGTCTTTCGCCATTAAGTATAATTTTATCTGTCAGTTTTTTGTAGATGCCCTTTATCAGGTTGAGTAAATTCCCTTATATTGCATTTCCAATTTGTTGAGTATTTTTATTGTGGAGACATGTTGACTTTTGTCAATGCTTTTTCTTCTTTTATTGATCATACAGCTTTTATTCTTTATTGATTGTGGTTTATTGTATTAGTTAAACAATCTTACATTTATGGGTTAAATCTCACTTGCTTATTGTGTATAATCCCTTTTTACATGTTGCTGGATTCATTTTGCTAGTATTTTGTTGAAAAATTTTGCATCTATATTCATAAAGGATATTGGTCTGGATTTTTTTCTTTGTGATCTCTTTGGTATTGGTTTTGATATCTGGGTGATATTGGCCTCACAGAATGAGTTTGGTAAGTGTTATACCTTTTTGGAAGGATTTATGAAGGAGTATTATAGATACTTTTTAAATTATTTTATAGAATTTATCACTGAAGGCCTCTGGATGTAGCCTTTTCTTTGTGGGTCATTTTAAAATCAATAAGTCATTCCATTTGTTTGTTATGGGCTTACACATATTTTATAATTATTGATAAATTCTAGTAATTTGTAGGAATTTGTTCATTTTGTCTAAGTTGTCTAATGTTTTGGCATATAGTTGTTTTTATATGTCTTTTCGTTAATAATATTTTTGCCTCTTTCATTTCTAATTTTAGTAATTTGTCCTTACTTTTTATTTTTCTATCAGTTTAAAGTTTTGAAAATTTGTTCTTCTCAAAAACCAACTTCTACTGTCATTGATTTTTCTATATTTAAAAAATTGTTTTATCACTTCTATGCTAATATTTACTATTTTATTTATTTTGCTAGATTTTAGTAGTTTGCTCTACTTCCACTTTCTTAATGTGGAAGATTACATTGTTGACTTGAGACCTGGTTTTTTTTTTTTTTTTTTTTTTACAATTTTGTCTATTACAACTATGTATTTCACTCTAAGAATTGTTTCACTAGTGTTAGTAAATTCTGGTGTATTGGATTTTTGTTTTCATTCATATCAAAATATTTTTTAACTTTCCTTGTGATTTCTTCTTTGAACCATTGGTAATTTAGTAATCTAGGAGTGTGTTTTTACTTTCCACATTTGTTAATTTCTCAAGCATTGTTTTTTTTTAAATTTTTATTTTAATTGTTGATCTTGTACAGTTTTCTGTCTTTTATTCTCACCCGAACCCACCACCCCAGCCCTCCCCACCTCCCTCCCATTTCCACACCCCCCTCCATAGTTTTTGTCCATGTGTCCTTTATACTTGTTCCTGTAAATCCTTCCCCTTTTCCCCTGAAATTCCCTCCCCTCTCCCCTCTGGTGACTTTCAGCCTGTTCCCAATTTCCATGTCTTTGGTTATATTATGCTTGTTTGTTTGTTTTGTTGATTAGGTTCCTGTTAAAGGTGAGATCATATGGTATTTGTCTTTCACTGCCTGGCTTACTTCGCTTAGCATGATGCTCTCAAGTTCCATCCATGCTGTTGCATAGGGTATGAGCTCCTTCTTTCTTTCTCAAGCATTGTTTTGCAGATTTCTCATTCTACTGTGGTTGGAGTACTTCGAATTGTTTTAATCTTTCAAAACTTACTGAGCATTATCTTGTGGATTAGCACATATTTCAGATCCATGTGAAAATAAGGTGCCTTTTTCAGTTGCTGGGTGTAGTGCTGTAGACATCTCTATATGTCTGTTGGTCTTGTTGCTTTATAATAATTTTCTTTTATTAAAACTTAAAAAAAATTTATTGATTGATTTTTTTAAGAGACAGACAGAGATAGATAGAGAGAGACAAAGAGGAAAAAAACCCATCAATTTTGTTGTTCCACTAATTGATGCATTCATTGGTTGATTCTTATATGTGCCTTGACTGAGGATGGGACTAGCAACCTTGGTGTACCGGGACAGCACTCTAACCAAGTTAGATACCTGGCCAGGTCTATAATGATTTTTAAGTTGTCTATTTCCAAAAGTGGAGTATTGAGATCTCCAACTCTTTTTTAAAAAAGATTTTATTTATTTATTTTTTAGTGAGAGGGGAAGGGAGGGAGAAAGAGAGGGAGAGAAACATCAATGTGTGGTTGCTTCTCAAGTGCCCCCTACTGGGGACCTGGCCTGCAACTCAGGCATGTGCCCTGACTGGGAATCAAACCAGTGACACTTTGGTTCACAGACCGGCACTCTATCCACTGAGCCACACCAGCCAGGGCAAAATCTCCAACTCTTGTTTATTTGTCTATTTTCCCTTCATTTCTGTCTTTTCTACTTCATGTATTTTGAGGCTCTGTTAAGGACACGTGTGTTTATAATTGTTGTATTTTCCTGATGGATGAACTCATATCATTATGAAATGTTCTTTATCACTAGTAAAATTTTGTTTTAAAGTCTACTTCATTTGATATCAGTATATCTATTCCAGTCCTCTGTTTGCATGGTATTAATTTTTCCATCACTTTACTTTCATCCTATTTGTATCTTTGAAAGTAAAGTGTGTCTCCCGTAGACATCATATAGTTGGTCTTAATTTAAAAAAAAATTAAATCTGTTTTTTCTTTTTGATTCGATTGTTTGATCTAATCCTATTTAATGTTATTAATATTGTTAAGTGTATGCCTGCTATGTTCCTTTTGTTTTCTGTGTGCTTTATGTTATCTATCTTTGTTCTTCTGTTCATCCTTTGCATTTTTCTTTTGTAATAAGTGGTTTTTTCCAGTGTAACACTGTAATCCCTTTAATTTTTAAGAATACATTTTAAAAATTGTTTTCCTGTTAGTGGCTCTGTGGCTTACCATATGCATAATAAATGATCTAAATCTAAATTATACTGACTTACTACCAGTACCATATAGACACTTTATTCCTATATAGTTTCATTCTCCCCTCCCCCTTTTACACTGTTAATTGTTATACATATTGTGTTTATGTATGTTACAAATTCAATGATACACTACTGAAAATTATTTTATGTAATCTATGTCTTTTAAAAAAATTGAAAGAGCAAATACATTTTTTAGTTTTTATATTAATCTTTTTTACCACTTCTAATTTTCTTCATTTCTCTTTCTGCATTTGAGTTGCCATCTGGTGTCATTTTCTTGCTACAGTACAGCTTTGGTGACATCCACTTCCTCATACTATTATCTTAATCAGCGATTCTCAGAGTTTTGGATTTCATAGGAAGAATAAGATTTCAAAGTTATTTTATGATAGACTAACTTCTACTTTGTAAGTTTGTACATCAAAAAAGAAACTCAAATAACTATTCTTTACTATCATCATTTTTAAAAGGAAAGCATATTTATACCATCCCTTCTTTTCCTACCCATTTCAAATAGGAAGACTATAATTCCTGAGAAAAGATAATTCTTCCTGAAGAAAAGACAGTTGGAAATGTTCAACTAAAATTTTTGCAGCAGACTGATAAACTTCATCAGAGATAAGCATTTGGGAATTTTGGGTTTATGTAAGTTATAACAATGTCATCATTATCATTAACAACGGTGACTAGTTTTATTTACGGGGTGTCCAACTTTTTGGTGTCTCTGGGCCACACTGGAAGAGGAAGAGTTGTCCTGGGTCACACATTAAATACATTGTGACACGCGATCCCACACACAAAAAAATCTCATACTGTTTTAAGTAAATCTATGATTTTGTGTTGGGCTTCATTTTACAGCCATGCTTGGCTGCATGTGGCTGTGGGCCATAAGTTGGACACCCCTGGATTTTAATCCATGTTATATATGAGTCACACTGTTCTCAAACATCCTATGTATATTGACTCATTTGCTAGCATAATCTATGGAGTGCATAATGTTATAATTATAGTGGAGAATCATTTCATAGTGGAGAAAAATGAGGCACAGAGAGGTTGGGGAACATGCCCAAGGTCCTACAGTGGCAGAACCAGGATTCAAACCTCAGAGTTCTGGGTCCAGCATCTGTACCCGAAACTGCTGTAATAAGCTATGGAAGATTGGCCGAATATGGCCCTAGACTGTTATGGTGAACAGAAATAACCCTCACTCAGACATTGGTTTTGTTTGGGATGGTGAAAAATGAGGTTCCTAAGTGTGTTGCAGGGAGAGGAACTTAGACCTTGATTGTGTGAGTGACAGGCTGAACAAGCAGCAGTGGTGATCCCTTCATGTGCACTGAACCAGAGAGCACACTGGTTGTACAGAAGTAGTAGTAGAACGAGGTGGATTTATTATCCAACTAGCTGCAAAACCCAAAAGTTCGGGTGTCATCTTTGGCACTATCTCAACTTCATGACCTGTCACTGAGGTTTATTGATTCACTCTCCTAAATGTATTTCATATTTATCTACTTCTCATTTTCTTTGGCTTCGTGCAATCCAAGTCATCTTCATCTTCATGGCTTGCCTAGTTTATTTTAACAGTCTCCTAAATTGGCCTTCCTGCTTCTAGTCTTGTTCTTGAATCCATTTATTCCACACACTGACTGAATGGGTTTTCTAAATAAAAACCTAGTAAAGTCATACCTCTTCTTATAATCTTTAAATTGTTTTCTTCTGTTTCAGAACACTCCTAATAAACACTACAAGGCTTTGTATTCTTCTTTGTTCTCTATTTTCCCTTTCTTGTCCTAATCTCTAGCCATAAACATTATTTTCTTTCTTTTTTTCTTTATCCTCACTCAGGGACATGCTCTTTGATTTTAGGGAAAGGAGGATGGAGGGAGGAAGGGAAGAAGGGAAGGAGAGAAGGAGGAAGAGAGAGAGAAAGAGAGGGAGAGGGAGAGAGAAAAAGAGGGAGAGAGATGAGAGAAAAACATCAATTAGTCACCAATCAATTAGGGGCCAAACCTGCAACCTAGACAGGTGCTCTGACCAGGAATTGAACCCACAACCTTCAGTTTACAGGATGATGCTTCAAACAACTGAGCCCATGTACACTGGTCAGGGCAAAAATTCTGTTTTCTTAAAGTACTTTTTAAATAGCTGTTTGTTGAATAAATATATAAAACTTCATCTTACCAAGGTTAAAACATTTAATCGTGAAAGTTTTAAGTTTCCTAGGGCCTTCATAACAGTTCTACAGACCAGGTGTCTTAGGGCAACAGAAACTTATTCACAGTTCTGGAGGCTAGAAGTCTAAAATCAAGATATGGGCAGGGTTGCTTCTTTCTGAGGTCTGTGAGAGGGAATCTGTCCCATGCCTTGCTCCTAACTTCTGGTGCTCTCAGTAGTGTTCTCCATGTCTTTACATTGTCTACCCTCTATGTGTGTCTCTGTTCAAATTTCCCATTTTTGTAAGGACACAGTCAGTTATATTGGATCAGAGGCCACCATAATCCTGATAACATCATCTTATCTTTTTTTAAAAAAGACTTTATTTCTTTATTTTTAGAGAGAGGAGAAGGGAGGGAGAAAGAGAGGGAGAGAAATCCCGAGGTGCAAGAGATACATCCATTGGTTGTCTCTTGCATGCCCCCAACTGGGGACCCAGCCCGCAACCTAAGCATGTGCCCTCACTGGGAATTGAACCCACGACCCTTTGGTTTGCAGGCTGGCACTCACTCCACTGAGTCATACCAGCCAGGGCAACTTTACCTTATCTTGATCATCTGTAAAGACGCTATTTCCAAATAAAGTCACATTTATAGCTACTGGGGGTTAGAACTTCATTTTTTTAGAGAACATAATTCCACCTGTAACAAAAATATCTTTTCAGCTATAATCTATTTCAGGAACTTTGAACATAAATAAAGGCAATATTGTGAACAATTCTACCATCCTGAATAACTGTTGTTGGCATTTTGGTGTGTTTTCGTTTGTTCATTTGTGTAAGCACAGTAGGACTCTTTATCAGCAGTGACATTGGAACAGATATCCTTCCTCTAGCCAGTCTGTCAAGGATGTTTGACTTGGCAGTCTTTGCCCCCAGGACCCAGAACAGTGCTGGGAACCCACAAGGTGCTCATCAAATAAATGGTCCTGGAATGAATGGCTGTGGCTCTATCATCACCAGAGAAGTTGAAACGTGTCTTCACTCTGGCCAGAGACCCCCACCAGGAGGCAACAGCTTGGAAAGAGTGCCTGAGTGACATGCGAGTACCCTGCTGCCTTTTCATGTTGCTGATTCTGGATATCACCCCGAAGACTTTCATGAAAGTTATATGCTTTTCTAAGAAAAAATATTAATAATGTTTTCATCATTTTATCAAAAGAGTTAGGTTATTTTGGACTCATTGAAAATGAAAATTCAAGAAAAGTAAAGGCTGGTTTGGACAATAAAGGGATGATTTTTCTAGGCCTATTTTTCTTTCCTAGTTAAGTGCTTGAAATTTTTCTTTTTTTCCCCTATTTTTCTCCCTCTTTTTTTCCTCATTCTTCGTTTCCTTCTTTTTCTTCCATGTACAGATGGCACAGTCTTCTCTGATTGTGCTTTCAAACCCCTGAGGATCAAACTCCTAGGGACAAACAGATGAAAAAGCAATAAAAAGGACTTGAGAGGGGGTTGGATTTACTCAGGGACAAATTCAGAGTCCTGACCTGTGGGGGGAGGTGGTCTTTGTATTGGGGGGTAGACAACCCTCAGGCAGGTAGTAGGGGAGTGTGTCTGTGTGTGTGGGCAGGTGCGGGGGGGTTGCACATGACTTTTCTAGTTCCTGTTCAAAATGACCAAAAGTGCTTATCTGTGATGGTGCTGTAACTTTGTATGGCTGATCTAACAAATACATGGGTGGGCAAAAGTGGGTTTACTGTGGTAATCCTATAACTGATAAAATAAATAATACAAGAAGAAATGCTGCCTTTCATGTACTTGCAACTGTAAACCTACTTTTGCCCACCCCTGTACACTGGAACCCGTATGCCCATGAGAAACTGTATACTTACTGTACCATGAAATTGCTTTTCAATGTTTTTGGTTGTCCAGCACCAAACATTCCCAAGCAACCCCCACCACAAAAGCTGTAAGGGCCAGACTTTGCTTTTCTCTAATCTCAAAAGCTGAGCCCCTGTACATGATACCTCCCAGCATGGAAGGGCTTCCATCTCTTGGAAATCTTGCTTTTGGGATGCTTCCCCTTGGAAGCTAGCCACCACACTGAGAGAAGCCCAAGCCGCATGCAAGGGCCATGTGTAGTTGTTCTGGTTAGCAGCCAGGATCACTGCCAGCATGTGAGTGAGCCGCCTTAGACTCATCCAGACCCACCCTTCAGGGGAAAGCAGCTCGCACACTCCCCTACTACCTGCCTGAGGGTTGTCTACCCCGCAATACAAAGACCACCTCCCCCCACAGGTCAGGACTCTGAATTTGCCCCTGAGTAAATCCAACCCTCTCTCAAGTCCTATTTATTGCCTTTTCATCTGTTTGTCCCTAGGAGTTTGATCCTCAGGGGTTTGAAAGCACAATCAGAGAAGACTGTGCCATCTGTACATGGAAGAAAAAGAAGGAAACGAAGAATGAGGAAAAAAAGAGGGAGAAAAATAGGAAAAAAAGAAAAATTTCAAGCACTTAACTAGGAAAGAAAAATAGGCCTAGAAAAATCATCCCTTTATTGTCCAAACCAGCCTTTACTTTTGCTGACCTCTGTTTGCAGTGTATGAGAGGCCCTGAGTGAGAAGTGCCCTGCTGACCTCAGGCAACTCTTAGAGCTGAGAGTGATATTAATAAAGTCTTTTTAAGCTGCTAAACTTGGGGAGCAATTTGTAGGTGGCAATTGATAATAAGAGTGCCTCTTCTTCTGGCTGTAAGGCCTGGACATGTGACTCACCCAATGGGCCCAGGCTTTAAATTTAGAACAAATGATATAAAGATGGGGGGATAGCAGAGAGCTTATGCAAGCAGTGATGGCTGTAGCCAAATTCATTGTCCAGGGCAACAGCAGCAATGCAGTCAGCTGCACTGGCCAGTGGCTGGTGCTGGCATTGGTGCCTTCCCTGATGGTTCTCATGATAAGATTTTCAGCTCTGTTCTGGCTTTCCACTCTTCCCTGTTCCTACCTATTTTCTGAGTCTGATTTTTCAGACTTCCTGGGAGTTCCATGAGCTACTCTATATCCTCTCAATCAATCCTTCTTGAATCAGTCGGTCAGTTTCTGATGTGTACAACTAGTAACTAATTGATAAGCAACCATATTATTACTTCTTGTCCTCTTTGGGAGCGACTGTAGAATTGGAGGCACAATCTATTAAATCTCATGAGCATTTTCACCCTGTAAGTCCAAATGTAATGTTTAGAAGGGACTCAAAACTATTGAGAGGAGGCATCGTGGTGGAGTGGGTGGGGGAGGGGAAACCAACCACCGAGCCTGGTAGGAGTGAGGAGTTGCGCATTGTAGCCCCAGAACTGCCACTAATTCACTTTGTTGATGTTCAGCATGTTGCTTCCTCTCTCTGTGCTGTTTCCTCACCTTTACAGGCGAGAATTAGACAATACCAGATAATGCCTAATATTGCTTTCAGCTCTGAGGTTTTCCAAGGTTGCCCCTATTGTTAATTTTAAGCAGATGTTTTCTCCAGACATTGTCAAGAGAAGAGATCATGCGATCCACTCTGGACCCTAAAACCCTCAGGATGACCCTGGGGAACTGGGCAGGGCATATTGCAGATGCTCAGTAAATTATTTTGAATGAACAGCTAAGTGGTGCTCTCCTGGGTACTGGGGTTAGATATAAATAAGCTATGATTCTGGAGAGGCGCAGACAAATACAACACAGTGTGAGAAACATTTGTATTAGAGACTTGAACCAAAAGTGTTGGCAACACAGAGAAGGGGGACACACAAGTGAACTGCCTGAAAGGTGTGTGTAGTTGTGTTTGTGTGTGTATGTGTGAGAATGAATGTGTGCTGGGGGGAAGTTAAGGGAAGCCTTTGTAGGGGAGGTAACTTTATGTTGGAGAAGTAGATGAAGGGAACTCCAGGCAGAGAGAACAAGAGAGAGAAAGCACCGAAGACCATGGAGATGTTTGGAGAACAACCATCAACTCACTGTGGCTGGAATGTAGGCTTGCTGGTGAGAGGGGGTGTGGGGGAGGCAGTGGGAAATAAGGCAGGGCTGGATCACGAGAGGCCTTCTAGAACAAGGTAATGAAGTTACTCCTGTGGGCAAATAGGGGTGATAGACATTTTTAAACATTAAATGTTATTTGATGAGATCAAAACTCCAGGGCTGACTTTTGGTCAAGATGCTGACAGACAAGGAAAATGTTTTCTCTCCTTATTCTGGCTAGAATAAGGAGACATTATTTTGGTTATGTCTGGACAGAGGTTTGTAAAGTGACGCAAAACTGCCTCTTTACAAACTGGAGTTCAACTTCTGAAGCTCCAAGGGATTACATGCTTCATGGAACAAGACACCCAAATTCTGTTGGTACAAGTACGTATTTTACTGGCTCTCTGTGAAGGTGAGACTAGGAAGGACATAAATGAAAGTATCAAATATTCTAAAGCATGTGTGGATTAAGTTGGTGAAAAGTAAAGTTTCTCTCCTTCATGAATTAATGCCTTTTAAAAAATTAGAAACTTTACAATAAGAGTGAGAAAACCCCAAAGACCTTGGAGATGTTTTTGAATACTAAAACATCCATATATGCTTGGTCAGAGTGATAAAAGACATGTTGTCTTATTGGAATGCATTGACATTGTAAAAGGCTTCCTTTGTTGTATTTAAACTTGCATGTCAAAAATTATTCTCTGCATACAATTTATTCTTTATTCTATGTTACCGTGCAGTGATGTTGATATAAAGTGAGACAGGGCACTTTTAAGTTCTAAGCTATGATTGTTGGACAAGAATCTTGACAATGCCAGACTAATCTCTTCTGATTGGGGCTGTATTGATACGGGCTGACAACATAAACCCATGCTGGAATATTCTAATCCATCACCTGGCATATGAGGCATTTTACCTTGGGCTTTATAGGAAGAGAATCCATTTGCATCTGTATTTCAAAGTGAGTTTTTCTAGTTGCATGAATGTTCCAACTTGCCACCATCTCTTTATAAGGAGGGATCATAACACGCAATCTTGAAATTAAATAAACAGCAAAATGTTTGTATAGAGGTATCTGTACTTTCATTCAGAACCACAGTTACCCTTGTTGTCTTTGAAATCTTTTCTTTGTGTAATGCTTCACAACTTGATCTCCATCACATGGAAAAATCTGGGCCAGGATAAAAATCTTCACGAAATGGTCCTTAAGCAGTCCTTTGTTTCTTGGTGGAAATGGAAGGAACCAGACGTTATGGAATGGAAACAAGTCAGCCCATATATTCTCTGTCAGAGTTCGACCTGCAGAATTCATGAGCATAATAAAATGGTGGTGGTTTTCATGCCCTAAGTATTGGGAGATATGTTATGCAGTAATTAGATAAGTAGAACAGGTATTATGATTGGTACCTGAACAACCTTGAATAAGCTATTTAACATTAAAGCTCAGTTTCTTTATCTTTAAATAGGGTTAATGATAGTGATATTGATCATTGATTAACTGCCTTTTACTTGCTGGGCATTTGTACATACACATCATATATGCATGGATATATTATACAATCAATTTTATTTATTCATGGTAGTTATGTTCTATAAAGTAACTGCAAACAATGAATCTTCAAATATTGAAGAATTGTTTCTAGGGGAAAGAGAGGGTCAGGTTCCTGAGAGTCTCTGGTCACAATATTTTCATCAACCAGTCAATACATAACCAGGTTTTTAAGTGTGTTTCTGTTTTAAGATCTTTAATATGTTCATTAACATGAACTCACAGCCAGCCAACAGCACCATTATCATGTCTGAGAGTAGCTTACCTAATAACACATGTATTTTCTTTGTAAGGCATATCACAGTTTTTTGTGCTTAGCAACAGTAGACAGCACTGCAGTACTATGTTTGGGATTGTTTCAAACAGCAAAATCACCAACAAAAATAAGAAAAACATGACATTAAATATACCACGAAAAAACACTTGTTTTAAGTATGAGAGTTGGAACAAGAATGCAGAGAGAGTATGGCCTTGTCTGACCTTAGCTGGGACTGCATGCTTTGAGTGAGTGACATTTTTCACCATTCTGCACATGTCCATGAATGACTGCAGAAGAGCCACAAGTAACCGCTTTGCAGTTACAAATAAATTCTAGGAAGTAGAGGAATTAGCAAATGTGGAATCTGTGAATGAGGATCAAGAGTATGTATATATAATCTCATTTTATTCTCATAATAGCTCTATTGTGTAGGATTAGATGTTTGCGCTTGACCATTCTACTAATCTACTCTACTGCTTTAAAAATTTTTTTTATTTATTTAGTTTTAGAGAGAAGGGAAGGGAGGGAGAAAGAGAGGGAGAGAAACATCCATGTGTGGTTACCTCTCACATACTCCCTATTGGGGACCTGGCCCGCAACCCAGGCATGTATGTGCCCTGACTGGGAATCAAATCAAATTGGCGACGCTTTGATTTGCAGGCGAGTGCTCAATCCACTGAGTCACACCAACCAGGGCTGCTCTACTGCTTTTTAACTTTTGAATGTTAAACTAGATTAACATGTAACAATATTTTTTGAAATATTTGATTTTTCTCTTTTGCATTGTTTTGGCATGACTTTTCTATTCTCCAGAGGCATTAATTTGCCTCAGAGAGGACAGAGAACCTATAGCAGAGATGCTGAGAAAGAAAAAGCAAATAATTAAAGCTACCTTTGTTACAGTGCATACTATTTGCAGGTGCTGTTCTCTCTGCTTTACATATATGAATTCAATCCTCCTAGCAGTCCCACAAGGTAGGTGCAATTATATAATATGCACCTGGGCAGTCTAGCCATGCTTTACCCTTATGCATTTGGGTACATTGCAGCAGTCAGTTTTTGACATGCAGAGTGTAAGATTTTATTAGGCCAGAGCACAAAAGTACACTTCAATAAAGTAGTAGTAGAGAAGGAATTCCTCAGTTTCCTTGCTCACATACCAAGATTGCAGGCTGGTCACTAGAGAATTTCCTTTGTAACGTAGAGACTACTCCATTGCCTTTAAGGCATGGCATCTCCATGAAGGAATAGGATGCAGTGTAGGGGGAGTGCAGTTACATTGGTCTCTTTTTCCATGGTGGTCTGTGGCAAAAAGAAAGGAAATAGAGGTAGGCAAAAGCAGAAAAGCTATTGGTCACTTGGGTTATGGCTCTACACTTACTCCCCCACTGCCAACCAAGGTCAAAATCCTGAGGAAGGGACACATTAGCTATACTGAAAGGAAAGTAGAAATAAGGATTTTGTAGGAAACAGACTTATGTGATGTGCTCTGTGTCAGAGAACATTGTCACTGTGGTGGCATTAGGGTGAGGAAGACCCGAATCAGGGTCGTTGCATACAGCCATGTGGGTTGTGCACTGCACGCCTGCACCGGTCACTGCACACTTAGCCTTGGGTGGGAATGCTTTGTTGTGTTTTGCGGTGGTTCTGGGCTGAACTGGCTTTTGGGAGTCTGTTTTGGCTTCTATGTGTGGTAAGGAAAAGCTCAGAAACCCCCCTGTGCCTTGTGGAGGAAAGGACAATGGTTGATGGGCCTAGAAGGCAGCACTCTCAGAATGGGTATTCCAAACTTAATGAAGCAGAAACGAAGGGAGCCAGCCTAACTCCCTGGAATAGACATCAAGTGGGAGTTTTTTTTTAATTTGCTATACAATGTCATGATCCCTTTGGCATGGAAATACTTGCAGGGAGAGTTCAAACCTTCTCAGGTACCAGGGTGACCTGGAGCATGCACAGCCCTGGCCGCCAGTTCCCCCTTCCGCCAGATGGGACAAACCCGCTTCTCCAATCCACTGGAGACAGGCACCCCCCAGTCCCGGATGTGCTAAGTATCTGGAACCAGTATGCGCAAGAGACTAACCCCACCAACTGACCTGCAAGTGCACTGTGGTGCTGTCAGCCCAGGCAGGGGTGGCCACCAGCATGTCCCGCTCTTCTCCAGTCCTCCTAGCACCCACACCCAGATCCCCATTGGAGCAGAGGGTGCTAGCGGTCACTGGCTAAGGGAATGAAGTAGGGAAGAGAGAAGGCAGACAGGGTCCTGTTGCCCAGATTCCCTAATAGAGAGGTGGGACCCAGGGTGAGCCACTCCTCCAAGTCTCTAGCACATGCTCTATTGTCCCACCAACTTCATTTATAAAACACGAATTCAAAGATAAGCTTATTAAGAATATCCAGAAGATGACCACAGAGCATCAAACCCTAAGTAATTTTGTACTGTTTGTAAGTCCAGGAAATGCATGCTAGTCCTGCCTGGAGAGCTCATATTCTCTTACACTCCCAAGCTTTTGCATATATGGGGCCTGCCACCTTCCATCAAGTGCCTTCCCACCCAGTGAGTCTGACAAATTCCCAGCCATCCTTTAAAACTCATGATGGCATCACCTCTCCCGTGAAGTCTTTCCTGCCTGCTCTGCCCTCCCTTGTATTCACCCATGTTACCTCAGGCACACTTCTGATATGGTATTATCAAACTTTATTTACATTTATTTATGTCAGTCTGTCTTTCCCATGAGCCTAAGAAATTTGAAAGCAAAGCCTATAGTTTAGCCATTGTTATATCCCAAAGCATGTTAGGTACTCAGCGCTGAGTCGTTTCTGGGCTTTTTTTGTGTGTGTTGACTTGTAGGTGTGTCCCTACCCATCCTGTGGGCATGAGCTGATGAAGTCTGTGGCCAATGGTCCATCAGGCCTGGCAGGTCAATGATGCTGAATTGGCCCTCCTTCAGCTCTCACTAGCACCGTGCATCCCTAGTGCCCATGGCAGGTTGAGAGAGACTGGAATACACAATGTTTTTTATTTCAGAACTCACCCCACCTCCTTTCCATTTTTAAACAGGGGACCTCTAGGTCCCTTTGTGCTTTGTGCTCGGTTCCAAAAGTTCAGTTTGGGGGAAGGGATAGCTCTGAGTGCAGAACCCAAGCCATTACATCTTTCTGTTCCCCATTTGGGTGTCGAGTGACTTGACTTTACAGGAGCCCTCAGTCAGTTCTCGCTTTACAAACAAGAACATTTACAAAAGTCATCCAGTTTACCTGGAAGACAGAAGACAGAGCCAACGTCAGAGGTCCCAGCTCCAGGTTCCACCCTGCTTGTCAACCCTGGAGGCTCCTACTCCTGTGTAGTCTTCCATGGGCAGGGTGATAGACAAAACACAAGGCTAATGCAAAGGGAAAAGGGAGCTGTTGATTTACTGCATCAGGAATGTGTTAAATTGTACCCTAGTGGCCTAAGAGAGTTAATACATGTTCCAAAGCAGGCAATTTACTGGCCAGCAGTTGAGAGGAATGTGGAATCAGGAGACATAAGTGCTGGAGTGGGTGGTAGTGGGGGAGCCTGAGATTATATAGCCCAACTCTTAATAGACAATGAAACTGACTCAAGAGGTGCAGTGACTCACCCAAAGTCACTCAGCTACTTGCTTCCAGATGGACTTGATTCAGGTTTTCTGACTTCAAGGCTAGTACTTTTCTAACTCTCCTGTCTCTGAATCCAACAACTAATAAAAGTGACCATAAATTTTGTGGCAAAGAATTCACTTGATATTTGTATAGCACTGCATATTTGTAACTTCAGAGTGGCATTGTTTTTTTTTTTTTTTTTTTATGCTTTTTCCTTCTGGACAAGAAACTTCAGTGGCCTAATATTTATGTAGGCTGATGGTTTTTTGAGGATGAAATTTATGAAGCATACAAAATTGGCCCCCATCAGCAGGGTTTCCTAGCTTGGCTCTGAACACAACCAGTGAGAAATACAGGCGCCTCATCTTGAACAGTGGCCGTTTCAGTCTTGCAGAGGCAGCAGGACATTGATACAATGAGCTCTGCTGGTTGCTTGGAGCAGGATGTGAAGGACTTGCTGGAATGTGCCAGGTGAGAGCTGAGGAAACCTCATGCCTTCTTGCAATAGTAATACCAAAAAAGACAATGTTCTGTCAAATTGTTCCCTTTCGGTATGGTATATTTATTATAATCTAGGGTAGTTTTGCTTGCTGTCTAGGGCCAAGGCTTTCCTCTATTAGGTAAAAATAAATATTTGGAACTATGAGAAGAGCCTGAGAAATCCGAATGGGAGAAAGTGGATAGATGATAGATGATATGGTAGCTCAGAACACTTGGAAAGGTGTTAAAGTGAGACATAAAGTGGAGTGGATTATTTTTCCCAAAAAGTGGTCTCACAGCCAACTGTGTCAGTTAATGAGTCCCTAGCTACTTCTGGGGTCTTGAATGAGGTGGAGATACTTGCTTAGCCATAAGAACACTCTATCTTTGTTGGACTCATTTCTGGGATGAGACTTGGAAGAAATTGTGTCATACCTCCAAGTGCACTGACCTGGAGTTTTAGGGTTAGCTAGTTCCATTCTGAGCCCCACTCAGTGCTCCCCTGATTCCTTTCCATCATTTAATGCCTTGTGCCGACTGAACGTACTGCATTCTAGATGGATCTTTAGAGTGCTGTAACTTAAAGGAGACATGAGTCCTGTTGATCAAGTTCCTCATTTTATAGACGGAGAAACTGGAAACCAGAGAAGTTTAGTCACTTATTCCAAGTGACCCAGTTTGCTAGTAGTAGGTCTGGGAATAGAGCCCACGTTTCTTTCCTCCATGCCATGGTACCTGGACATATGCCTATCATATAAATTGTAATAATTTCAGGGGAAACTCTTGAATAGCAAACTTGACTTCCAGAAATAGGATTTAAAATAATGTTTTGGAAGGCCATTTCCAATGGTTGCCCATGAATTCTGGTACCCAATAGTCCCAATACTCTTTGGATCCATGTCATAGGATTACTGTGGATGTGAAATGGACAAGTGACTTGGCTTATTGATTCTTCCAATCACAGGAAGCAGCAAGATCTTCTCAAGGGCAAGACCTTGTGTTATTATTAACATCCTAGTGCCTAGCATAAAGTAGCTACTCAAAGGGTTCCTGGATTTCTGGGTGAGATCAGCAGAAACTCTTGTCTATCACACTTTCACTAAATGCTGTGAACGAGAGGACTTGCTATTGATCATAGTGTATCAGAGTCAAGAGAACATCAGAGAAAATGTGGCCTTGCTGCTTTTTGATCTTGGAAAGTTCATTTAACTTTTTTGAATTTGAGCTTCCTTACCTGTAAAAGAGTCAGAACACAGAACTTCTTTCCTGTGATAACATTACATAATCTACCCCCACCAGCAAAAACCCCTAAATCCTGAAATACAGACTTTTACATAATAAGAATTTTGATCGAGACATTATATATGCATGTGTATGTCTTTGGCTTGTTCTGTAGACATAATATATGGAAAAGCAGTTTTTTTATTCTGCAAATCAAAAGCACATGGGTTTATGTGACTTTACAGTTGTATAGGCTAATCATTTCTTCTTGGTCTAATGAATAGCAGTGACAATACCACCATGAAAATTAAAAGTTTTTTAATAGCTATAGAGAAAAAAATCAAGAAATTAATTTTCAATTAAATTAAAATGAGATTTGAGGACAGTATTTGTTTACTTTAAAAGGGACATTCTATCTATTTGGAAATCCCACAATTTACTCTTACATCTGCCACAAACCATTGTACAGTGACAACCAAGATACCATATTGCTTATTGTATTAAAGCTGAAGACACTATAACTTGCATTTAGGGTGTTGGATTGGGCTCAGGCTCCAGGAATTGATTTATAACTTGAGGTGAAAGTATGAAACCACATGGTCTGTTGTCTGAGAATAAGTATGACCAATTACACCTGTATTCCTCAAAGCAAATGCTACTCAAATCTCAACTCAGTATACTTTTACACTCAGCAGTATTCAAAAGATATCAATCATATACTGCTTCATGGAAAGAATTCATTTAAGGGGAATTGACAACACTTTGCTGTATGTTTCCAAAGTTGAAGCAGTAGGGATCCAGGAATCAGAGACTCCTAAGAGTGGGAAGAGACCATTTAATTCAGCCCTTTTATTTTATAGATAAAAAATAGATCCAAAGAGGTTAAGGGACTTGCTTAAGGGCATATAGCTTGTTTGAAACATAATGGGGATCAAAACACAGGTCTCCAAACTCCTGGTCCAGGACTCTTTCCTCCACATCCCTGAACTCCTGGTGTAATCATTACTTAAATCCCAACGTGTGCCTGCCATTTTACTGTTTGCTGTATGCAGAGGGATGTTGTGAGCATTTTATATGCTTCAAGTCATTTAATCCTCACTCATTTAACCATTGAGGAACTGGGCTTTGAGTGGCTCCTAACATGGTTATTAAGTGGTGGGACCAGGATAGAAATTCAGGCAAGTTAATTTGGAGCCAAAGCTGGGGCATATAGGACACTCAGTTAAATTTGAATTTCAGATGAACAAAACATAATTCTTTTTTATTTTTATTTTATTTTATTTATTTTTTTAAGAGAGGGAGAGAAACATCAATGTGTGGTTGCCTCCTGCACACCCCCAACGGGGCAACTGGCCTGCAACCCAGGCATGTGCCCCGACCAGGAATGGTCTTTAACATAATTCTTTATGTTTTTGGTATACACAGTATGTCCCAAATATTGCATGGGGTAATTCAAATTTAACCAAGCATCTTGTGTTTTTATTTACTAAATATGGCAACTTTATTTTTTTTTAAATTTAATATATTTTATTGATTATGCTATTACAGTCTTCCCATTTCTCCCCTATCATTCCCCTCCACCCTGCACACCCCCTCCCACCCACATTCCCCCCTTTAGTTCATGTCCATGTGTCATAAGTTCTTTAGCTTCTACATTTCCCACACTATTCTTGCCCTCTCCAAGCTCTCCTATCCCATGCTTGTTTCATCTTTTTGAGAAGTATGCTAGATACATTTTTCTGCTGCCATTTCTCTGACCCCCCATCATATCTTGAAAGTAAAATCATCCTTTGTTTCTAACATTTTCATTTCTTATGGCTAGAATTTGATCTGAGTCCATTGGGAGCTTGTGCTAAGAAGAGGTCTGATAGGGAGTAAAATGGGGTAGAACGTATCTGGGGATAGAAGTGCATGGGTGCTTGGCTCAGTGCTGAGAACTGCTGTGCAAGCAGTTTTCTGTTATGAGTTGGGTGCTTTCTTTCCCTGGATATGAGGACATGATTTTTTGGCTTTCCACTGGGTTTACTTTTCCTCCTTGTTTCCCCTAAGATAACACTATTTAATGTAAACTAGACCCATGACCTGTTATATTATTTGGTTTTTCTACAGGACTTGGAGCTGGGGGTAGCAGTACAACAGAAATCTTGAGGTCAGGCAAAGTGATTGAAGACCCTGATCCCTAGGTGTCCTGAGGAATGCATTTTCCCAAATAGGAGGAGGAGAAGAATTTTCCCCTTATCTCCTCTCTTTTCAAGTCCTCCCTGTACTGACATCTATACTGAGTCAAAAGCCAATGCAAACATGCCTCAGGAATGCATGGAGGTTTCATCACTAGAAAACTTCAGATGTAATTCACTGTGTCCCATCCCACCCCCACGAGATCATCTCAATAGACATAAAATAAGGATTTGTTAACATTCAACACCATTCCCATGAAAATAAGCTGTAATCTAAAAGTAGAAGGAAGGTTTCTTGGAAAAAAAGAATATGTAAGAAACCTATAGTCAGCAACATACTTAGTAATGAAGTATTAGAAACATTCCCATTAAAGTCAAGAGTAAGGCAGGGATTTAACATTTTTCTGGAGGTACCAGTCAATACAGTGAGTGGGGCGAAAGCAGTCAGGTAAGAGAAAAAAACTACAGTTAGACATCCCCTAATTGTATGGCAAGAAAATCCTGGACAATCCACTGGAAATTATTAGGATTAATTAAAGGAAGTTTGGGAAGGTATCCAGAAATATGATTAATAGGTACAAACTGACAGAGTCTTACATTTTAACAGTATCTAGAAAAAATGAACAGAAAAAGCCCCATTTAAAATAGAAAAAATTCCTAAAATATCTTGGAATAAACTGGAGAGGGAATGTAAGGTATACGTGCAGAAAACGATACAATTTCCTGGGACAAAAGAAGGTCTGAATAAAAGAAAAAACATACATTTCCAGATGAGAATACTATATAGATATTCATTCTGTTCAAAGTAAGATTTAAACCACACCCCTGCAATACCAAGATTACATATTAATTACATATTAATGTTACATATCTTTATGTAACATTATGAGCTAACATGATAAACTTGTTAAAAGCAAAAAGAAACAAACTCAGGAGATATGTAAATTAAAAGCAACAATGAGGTGCCTATGATATATCAGATGGTGACAGGGTTGGTGGGGGTGTAGAAATGAGGAATCATATGCATTTATGGAATTGTAAATTAGTACATATCCTTTTTGGAATTCAACTTGATTGGAGCTATTAAAATTTAAATGTGTGAGGAAAACTGGACATTAACATTTAAAAGAAAGAAATTCTTACACCACTATCTTCCACAGCTCACATGTAAGACCTGAAACCATAAAACAAGAAGAAAAACTAGGGAAAAAGCTCTTTGACATTGGTCTGGACAATGACACCAAAAGCACAAACAGCAAAAGCAAAAACAAGTAGACTAACTCAAACTAAAAAGCTTCTACACAGCAAAAGAAACAACAAAATGAAGCGGTAACCTACAAATGGGAGAAAACATTTGCAAATCATCTATCTAATAAGGGGTTAATATCCAAAATATATAAGAAACTCATACAGCTCAATAGCAACCCCCTAAACAATCCAATTAAAAAATGGACAAACAATATTTTCCCAAAGAAGACATATAGATTGCCAATATGCACAGGAAAAGATGCTCAACATCACTAATCATCAGGGACATGCAAATCAAAACCATGATGGGATCACCTCACACCTGTTGGAATGACTAGTATGAAAAAAGTAGAAGATAAGTGTTGGCGAGGGTTGGAGAAAAGGGAGCTCCTGTGCACGGTTAGTGGGAATGTAAATTGGTATAGCCACTGTGGAAAACAGTTTGGAGGTTCCTCAAGTAATTAAACATAGAGCTACAATATGATCCAGCAGTCCCTTTTCTGGGTACATAGTCAAAGGAAATCAGAACAGGATCTGGAAGAGGGATCTGCACCCTTATGTTCATTGCAGCATTATTTACAACAGCCAAGACACGGAAATAACCAGTGTCCATCAACAAATAAATTGATAAAGAGGATGTGGTATATACACATACAATAGGAAATTATATAGCCATTAAAAAGGGAAATCTACCATTTGTGACAAAATGGATGGAGCTTGAGGTCATTATGCTAAATGACATAAATCAGACAGAGAAAGGCAGTGTGTGATCTCACTTACTTGTGGAATCTCAGAAAAACACAACCTCCCTCAAAACTCATATGAGCGGTAGCATGGTGGTTGCCAAGGGCGGGGTGTTGGGAGAAATGGGAAGATGTTGGTCAAAGGGCAAAAAATTCCAGTTATAAGATGAATAAGTTCTGGAGAGTGAATGTACAGCATGGTGACTATAGTTAACAATACCACATAATATGCTTGACAGTTGCTAAAAGTAGATTTTAGGTATTCTTGCCACAGAAATATTGTAACTGTGTGCTGTGATGGATGTTATCTAGTTTCATTGTGGTAATCATTTTGTAATACATAGATATCAAGCCATTACACTGCACACCTTAAACTCACACAATGTTATATGTCATTTATGTCTCTGTAAAGCTGGAAAAAAGTAGGGGGAGGATGGAGCTCAATATAAAGACTTGTAAGAGAAAAAGATGTAAATATGTGAGAAAAAAGGATGATACAGATGACAAGTATAAAAGTATAGTAGCATTTGAAAAATAAATGTCTATGTGTACAGTGAATGAAAATGTGTACAAGTAAATGTGGAGAAAAATTTCAAAGATTGTATTCTAAACTGTTTATAGTGGTTATTCTGAGTTTAGGAACCTAGAGTGATGGGGATCAAGCTTTTTTCTTAGATACTTCTATATTGTTTGATTTTTTTTGGTCATAAAAATATTAAAAAGAGTGGAGGTCAGAATCAAGTCCTGTTTTATTTTCACATTTGCCATTTCAAGGATCGAGGTGGAAACTTCCCCTTGCGTCAAGAGTGAGCCTGCAGCTTGTTTTCTTTAAATATCGGTGATGTCCTTGAACAGTGAGAGAGGTATGAAAAAGCAAACCTGTTTTTAAGCAACGGCTGTCCGTTTGATATTAAATTTGTCTCTTTGGTAACAACTTCTTGCCAGAGCCTGGTAAACAAACAGGAACCTCATAGAGTCTTCTAGAAGAAGAAGGAAGAGGGATGAAAGTTTCCCACAAACTCTTGGTGACCCTTGTAAAATATTGGTTATTCTGCAAGTTGAGAAAGTTGTGACTTCCATTTGTCTTTCATATTCTAAATATTTTCTGTGATTTAAAGCATTCATTGCTTCCTTTTGCTGTCAAGGAAATGAAGGAAACGCATTTCAGTAGCACTTTGCTGAATGCACTTATCTCTAGCTACTGCTATAAATATGTAGTGATCAGATTCTCCCAGTGCCCAATAAATCAAGATCTTTGGCCAGAACTTTACTTTTGTCCTATGAAGAAACAGTCTCCTCCCCAAGTTATATAGTGAATTCTACAGTAACTTCCTACCCTAGGGACAGAAAGTAACCAAAGGTAAATGTGGGTTTTAAACATGCTAATTCTGTGGCTTGATTTACAACAGGCTGTGGAACATCTGTGTGAACTTGTGACTGGAGGGTACAATTGTGTCTGAGAGTCACTTACTGAGCATCAACTATGAGCCAGGCACTGTTTGTGTGCAAAGGTACATAGAAAAACAAGCCTTGAGAGGAAGAAGCAACATAGGTACACATGCAGGAAGAAGCAAGAAGGTACATATTTGGGTCAAATGAGAGGGGTGGCAATGAGTGGGCTTACCAGGAGAGATCCAGCTGATTAAGAACATAAGAGTTTGATTTAAAATTTTTGAATATTGGCCTTCTCTAATCAAAATGCTAGAATAACATTGTTACTGTTGATGTTTTGTTCCTTTTCTGTGAGGTTTTAAACTCTGGACATCATATAAGCTCTCTGAGCACTGATAAGAACTGAGCTTTGGTTATAAGCATTTCAGGAAAGTGCATAGTAACTCCATCTCTACCAGCATCCTTAGATTTTCCCTACAAATGTCCTCAACTGAATATGAGGAGTTAGTGAAAACAGGTTTCCAGGAACAGGAGGATAGGGTGCAAGTGTAGACATCCTTAATATATGAACTTAACACACTTAAGGCAGTTGTTCTCCAACTGTGCATGAAATCAGAATCACCTGGAGAACTGATTCTGATTATTGGGCCCCATTTTCCAGTTTCTGATTCAGTTGGCTAGGGTGGGGCAGAGAATTTGCATTTCTAACAATTTGTGGAGGGATGCTGATGTCGCTGGTCTGGGGACCACACTGGGAGAACCACAGCCTTAGGGCAAGTGTCTCAAAGAGAAAGACCATTCACTTTAGAAAGAAAGCTGATAGTCTGATGTTCCTCAGAGTCAGTTTTAAATGATGTGCTGTGAAGATCATAGGTGGTCAACTCAGCATCTTCCTTCCTCCAGAAACAGAGGCAGGAATGTTCATGGTTGAATGTGCAGGTTCAGACAGCCTGCACATGGGAGTGAATCTTGATTCTGACCCTCAGTAGCTGTGTGAACTTGGGGATGTAACTCGACTCCTCTGTGTCTGTTTCTCCATTTGTAAAATGTGATCTATAATAGTTTCTATGTCAAAAGTACTTGTGAGGATTAGGTGAGTCAATGTATGAAAAGCAGCTAGTAAGAAGGCTACCACATGATAATCACTTGACTGGTATTAGATGTTATTATTCTCACACAGGTGCTGGATTTTGCTGTGCAGTGATGATCCAGGGGCTTTTATGTCTTAAATTTTAGCTAAATGCTTGTACTTGTGTAGGCAAAGCTTCAGGTACTCCCTCAAATAGATTGGGATCTAGCCATAAATTTCAATGTGATTGAGAAATCTACTCTTTTGAAACCCTTTTATAACCAAATACCTTGTTGTGGTCATGCCTGAAAATCTTCCCAAAACCCCAAAGTCACACTCAGGGGAAGGTTTGTATTGGTTCTCCATTTTTCTCGATCTTTCTGTTGAGAATCGTTTGCTTTCTGTGTATCTCCTCAGAGTCCAAGGAACTGCTTTTTCAAGTTTAACTGACATTTAAAATGTTCTAACTTGGCTGTTTTGGACAAGAAAAAACATTTTACTATTCCTATTTATAACCACAGCAAGGTTTCGAAATACCCCTAAAAGAAGAGTGTTTTAAAATGTAAGTTTTATCATTATAAGGGTATTACGAGGTCAGGAGGTGATTGAAAAGGCAGTTAGTTACAGTTCCCCAGAGGAGGGGGCACAGTGCGTCATGCAGGGCCACGTGAGGAAGCCCCAGTTTGGTCAGGAGGCAGAAGGAGCAAGGGAAAACCATGGGTAACAGTTTTTACTATACTTTCCCTGGGAAAGGCAAATCAGGATTGGCTAGTTGAATAATTTTGGGGGGCTCTGGGGCAGAGGGGCCATCTCTAGTTTTTTGATACCAGATGCTAGGGTGATTGGGACAGGTGGATAGTGGTTCAGCTGTGAGAACCCATAGAGGAGGTGACTGGTTTGGGCTTTGGATTGGTTAGATTGTACATGAAAGGTGTGCTCCCTGTTGAGCTGTTTGCTGTTTCTAGGAATTAGCTAACCCTGGAGTCCTTCTCTAGTCATCAAGGTCCTGATGCCAGAGCATCACGAATACAGAAAATACAGTTAATACAAAGAGGGAGCAGCAGAGTTGCTTTGAGACAAGGCTGATTGTGAGTGTCCCTCACTGGCTCGGTAACTCATACCTGCTCACCAGTATATCGGGATCCACTCATCAGGTTCTCTGCTGTTAGAGACCTTCAGACCATGGACAAATTCAAACTCACCTGAAACTGATAATGCTACTTTATTAATGTCCATGAGGAGAGAGAGAGTCTTTCCATTTTCCATTGCTTTGGTCTAGAATTGCCTGATAAATGTTGGGATGCCCAGTTAAATTTGAATTTCAGATAAACTGTGAAGATTTTTTTATGTTCCAAATACTAAAATATTATTCTTATTAATCTGGAATTCAAATTTAACTAATAGATATTCTGTGTATTTATTTACTGCCTCTGATAACCTGACTCTATTCTATTCTACCACCTATTCAGAGCTTGAAATATTTGTTGAAATAATCCATAAATCCTATTTTGAATTGAATAATTTTGTTTCATCTGTGCCTGAATTCCATTCTTGAGGAAAATTGACCATTAATACCAATTTGCTTGTGTGTTCTTTTTTTTTTTAAGCCCATTGACTCTTGTACTTCCTAGCTCTCACAGTATTCTTTCTCTCATACTTGAGGCTACTCCACAGCTCCCAGATCCTGAGCCCAGTTAGGACTGGGGAGTTTAAGGAGCTGTCAGAACTACATAGAAGACTTGGCACCAAGTTGGGCTTGCAGCCCAAGTAAGTTAATTAAGATGATCTCTCAATAACCTGTCCAACACCCCAGATTCTCTAAAGCTAAGGACTCAAATTCTTCGTGTCAAAGTTACCATAAACATTCATGTTTTCCAAATTCAATAGCCATTGCTCCAATCTCATTTTTTTTTTCCTGAGGCCAATTCATTGGGACCTTAGTGGATTTATAGGAATCCAAAGTTATCCAGCAAGAACTGGGTGTTACCAAAAGAGGGCACTGACTGTCTGCTGCAGGCCCACCTCACAGGCATTCCTACGGGATTCTAATGTAAAGCCGCCTAAGCACTTTACCTTAGGGGATTCCCCAGGGTTTCATCCTTTCCCTCTTAATTCCCTCACTATTGCGATCTTGTTCATAACATTTTAGACCACTTACCCTCAAATTTACATCACTAGCCAGACCTCTTATCTGAGCTTCAGATTCACAAATCTGCGTATTCAGTATCCCTACTTGGAGGCCTTACAGATATCTCAGAGGTAGCATATATATTTTGCTCTCCAAATCTCTCCCATCCTTCTAGTGTTTTCCAACATGGAAATTGATAGTAACAATTAATTCAGTTGTTTTGGCCTGAAATCTGGAAGTCATCCTTAATTGTCTGCTTCCCTAAGTCCTTACTTTTCATCCAGCAGCAAGTTCTCAATTCAAACTCCAAAAGATGCCTTCAGTCCATCCTTTATCTCTATCTCCATTGTTTCACTGAGTCTGATATCCCACCATCTGTCTCCTAAATGTTTTCCCACTTTCCTTCTTGCCTTTCTCCATTCAATTCTCTCCCTAAAACAGCCACACTGTGGATTGATATGTATCCCTCTTTTGTGTAACATTTTTCATTGGCTACTCATTCACTGAGTTTGGAATAAAATCCAAGCTTCTTAACATGTTCTATAAGACCTTTCATGAGCAGGCCCCTGCTGAACTCTTCAAGCCGCTTTTCCATTTATCACAGTGCCCTACCCATATTGGTCTTCTTTAAACACATTAAGTGCTTTCCTACCTCAGGGCCTTTGTACTTGCTGCAGTGCCATCTGGAACGCTTCCCTTCATGTGGCTAGCTCTGTCTCATACTTTGCATTGAAGCTTAAATGGTGCAACCCCAGAGAACATGCCCTAACCACCATTTCTAGGTTTCTTTCCCTGCTATTCTCTACCTCAATGGCTTATTTGTTGTTTTTCATAACACCAATGACAATTTATAATTATTTTGTCTCTTTGTTTTCTTTAGTTGGAATAAATTTCTTAGGGCAGAAACCATGCTTATTTTGTTTACTGCAGTACATCAGGTCCTGGTACAGAACTGGCTCCATAAATATTTTTGAATGGATGAATGAATGACATGGGACCCGCTTTTTTGCTACATGCTACCCAAAATTTGGAGTTATGTCAGTCAAACTTTGGTGCCTACATCCTTTATCTGCTTCCAGAAACTACCTGCTTATTTGACTACTTACCTATATCTTGCAGAGTGAGGGTAGTAGTTCCTGTTTTATGTTTAACCTGCTCACCTGTCATTGCTCATCTATTAGTTCTACTATTACTTTACTTCCACTATCAGTTTATCTATTACTATATTCCACTGACCATACTGAACTTTCTGAAACTAGGTCTGCTCCCTCTACATAGATATTTTTTCTCTGCTCCAGCCTGCTGCACTGAATTCTTCATGCCCAGTTGAGTCGTAGAAATGACAGATTAGATTCCTTTACTTTTCTGGATAGATTAGAAATTCACCTTTATAAATCCATGATTGTGTGTCATTGTCACTCTCCTTTTCAGGTAAACAGATAGAGTAGATCTCAAGTTCACTTTAAAAAGTTTCTTAGTGAATACTTTTAAAGAGAAACTTCTCAGGTGTTACCTGTGGCACAGTGCAAGCTGGTTTGGATAGGACCACCTGAAGCTAACTATTAAATAGCAAGGCAGAAAAATGTGTTTGTGTTTATGCTGCCTTGTTAAAACCTTGCAGGGATTTTTGTCATGCCTTCTTAGTGAGACCATGAAGTTGAGAGTAGGAGCTGTATTGTATAATTTGTTTTTCTGGAGCATTGCCAGCAATATGCCAGTGCATTTTTATCCCCTTGAAAGATATTTGACTGAAGAGTCCCCAGTCAATGAGAAATGGAGGGTCGCATGTCAGAATGGATAGTCCAAATAGCAAATTGTGGGGCAATTATGGATACAGAAAACAGGAGTGGTACATTACTAATCTGTTGGTTTTTGACTGTTTTCTACTAGACAGATGAAGTAATTGTTTCCACTTCCCCAAGAAGGATCAGGAAAAACATGGAAGCGCTTGAAATTATTGATGGGGCCTACTGTTAATGCAAATAACAAAGGGAAGACTTAGCTTAGAAGATCTCTGATGCCTCACACTACTAGTATGCTAGACACACTGCTGTCTTTGACTCTTTGTCCTGGTTTACTTATTTTTTTTGTTGTTGTTTTAAAGGTTTTATTTACTTTAAGAGAGGGGAGGGGAGGGAGAAACAGAGGGAGAGAAACATCAGTGTGTGGTTGCCTCTCAAGTGCCCTCCACTGGGGACCTGGCCTGCAACACAGGCATGTGCCCTGACTGGGAATTGAACCAGCAACCCCTTGGTTTGCAGGCTGGCACTCAATCCACTGAGCCACACTAGCCAGGGCAATCTTTATTTTAAACTCAAGCTTCATACTAAATCTGTGTGCTCCTGGGCCCTCAGCACCAAAAAGTGTTCCTAACAAACGCAAGCACTCAATAAATATTTGTTAAGTTGAAATGAATATATAAATTACTGGTAACGACTGAGTATTACAGTGGATTTGTACTATATATTGTGGAGGATGGTCCTAAAGTGAGCAAAAATCCCTTAAATCACCATTGACATCATAAAGAAGGCAAACAGACATACTGTCTCTTGAAAAATCCAGCATAGGTATGCTTTTTCCCTACTTGGGTTAGAACAGTTCTTTGGACAAAATGAGTTACTTACGTTTTAGAGATATTTGTGCAGGGTACAGGTGTTGCACACTGCATTTTTAAACGTGAGGATTACACTTGGATTGGTATGCTGATACAAGGAGAAATACATGGAACTAAGAGAGAGGAGTCAAGAGGAGATTCCCATCTCATGTTGGTCTCGTAGTCCAGGACATCTCCTGAGTGAAAGGGGTTGTGGATAGAATTGGACTTTAGCAAGTAGGTTGAAATAGTATAAACAAGAATGTACATAGATCTGCAGAACCCTCCCCCGCCAGGATGTTTGTATTTTTACACTGCTCAAAATCTTAAGCCAAAAGAATTATCTTTTAACCACGTCTTTAAAAGTGTATTTACATGTTTTTGAACAGGAAATGCAGTCACTTGACTGAAAATTCAAAAAGTATAAAGAATATACAGTGAAAAGCCTCTTTTTCATTCTTACAGCCACTCAGTTCTCCTTGCTGGGTATAACCATTATTTCATGCTTCTGATGTATTTTTTTCAGAGGTATTTTATATATACATGTATGTAAGCATCTTTGTTTCAGAAGATTTTGGTCTTCCACCTCTTTTCATCCTCATCAAATTTATCCATCCATCCATCCATCCAACAAATATTGTTGAGAATCTATGATATGCCAGGCACTCAGCTAGGTGCTGGGATAAAATGATGGGTAAACACAAACATATCTCTTGCCTTTATAGGATTTACAATCTGCTCGAGGGACAGAGAATTACAAAATCATAATAACAAGTGTCATATTGCAGTTGTGACAAATTTGATGAAGGAGAAATACTAGGCACTATGAGAGCCTAGATTAGGATGACCTGAGTTAGCCTGTGAGGTCATGGATAACTTCCTGAGAAAAATGAAATAGAATAGAGATCTGAAGGATGAATAATAGTTAACTAGTTGAAGAAGGGAAGAAAGAAACATTCCTTGCAAAGGGCCAAAATATAAAAACAAGTTCTGCTGGTGAGAAAAGGAGTAGGAAGGACTGAAAGGAGGTTGGTGTGGCTGGAAGGCAGACACTATAGGGGTGGGCACTGGATAGAAGATGAGGCTGGAGAGGTAGGTAAGTTTCAGGCCATATAGGTACCTTAAGGTGTGTCAAGGGGTCTGTTTTATTCCTAAGAGAAATGGGAAGCCATTAAAAGATTTTAAGCAGGGAGTACATGAGCCGTGATCAGATAAATATATCAGTAAGATAGATCTCTCTGGCTGCAATATGGATAGCCAGTTGCAGTGGCAGAAGGAAGAGGGGAAGTGGGGAGTGGTTGAGAGTCTGCTCCAATAGTTTAGGTTGATGGTGGTGGAGATGAAGGGAAATGGGTGGAGTTGAGTGATATTTAAGAAATGATAGTCTTAGTTCCTATCAATGGATTTGTTATGTGGGATAAAAGAGAGAATGGTATTCAATATAAAGACTAGATTTTATGCTTCAGTATAGAAAACTGTGCCATTTCCTATGCTAGGGAATCTTGGAAGAGAACTTCTCTACTTTTAATTGTGAGTTTGATTTTGAAATGACATTATGACTCTCAAGAGAAAGTTTCAGATAGTTTTATGGATCTGGATTTATGAATCTGGAGCATGCAAAAGAGGTCTGAGTTGTACATAAAATATATAAGTTATCTGTAAATAGATAAGTTATTCGACTTGGATGAATGGGATCATCTGAGAGTGTCAAGTATGAAAAAGAAAGGGCTATATTTCAACACTTGAGCAACAAGACATTTATTTTCTAGTCAGAGAAGGATGAGCCAGCACAAGGAGACAATTTTAACATGGAAACAAAGGAAAAGAGAATATTTCAGGAAGGGAAAAGAGGGAGATATCAAGTGATATGTTGCTGAGAAGTCAAAGGAGATGAGGCCTGAAAACATCATGCTGACTTAGCAAAATAGAGGTCATTGAAGATTTTAGCCTTCTATTTTTGGTGGATCACTGAGGCAAAAATAATGGAATGGGTTGAGTTGTAAGCATGAGGTGAAGAGATAGGCATCAAAATCTTTTAAAAGAGAAGTGGTGTCTAAATGTTATTGAGAGGTTTGAGCTTTAAAATATTTAGTGGGGAGATTTCTATTTCTGATAATCACTGCTGTAGACCTCTTTTCCCACTTAGGACAATTGGAAAAGCTGGCCAGGTACTTTAAAAAAAATCTTTTAAAAAGGCCCTTTAAATCTATAAGAAACGCACTGAGATATTCCAGGACCAGGATCTGGGAAAGATGAGTTCAGCATTTGGGACTGATTTTTCCCTGGAGTCATTTGCTTATTTCACTTGCTGATAAAGAGTTGCACAGAACTTCCAACACTGGTGTGTTTCTAATGCCAAAAACTGGATTTTAGTGCCCTTCAAAGAGAAGGGGCCCAAGGAAATTGTAATCTTTGGGTTAAAACCGCAAAGAGCTTAGCATCACTATATGAGTAAGGGTGAACCAGAAATAGACCAGGCCTCATAAAAACTGCAGTTTAGCTTTCAATAATTTCAATCCTTGATCAGATTATGGTGATCGGGGATTGTTAATGCCCCAATCTCCTTGCATGCCATGAGAAAGCTGAATCTGCCCAAGTTTCAAATTTTTAAATATGTACCAGTTGTAAAAGTAGACAAGACTTGACTACAAATCAAGGGAAACAATAAAAATAGCCTCCTAGGATGTCAGACAATGGAATTATCAGACACAGACTTAAGAATAACCACACTTAAGGAAGTAAAATTATGATTGAAAATTTCTGCAGAAAATTAGAAATTAACCCTCCCCAAAATTCTAGTTATAAAAATACAATAATTGAAATGAAGAATATAGTGGATTGAATTTAATGACAGCTTAATCCAAGCTCAGGAAAAATTTCAGTGAACTGATAGGTCAGGAAGATAATCAGGATAAAACACAGAGCGACAAAAAGATGGAAAATAGATAGAAAACTAAGAATTACTGGTATGTGAATTATCATGAAAAGATATAAATGTACCTGGAATTGGAATTTCAAAATGAGAACAGAGAGTGAATGCAGCAGGAGCAATGTTTGAAGAAGTAATGGCTATGAACTTTCCAAATCTGATAAAAGCTATGAAACCACAGATTCAAGAAATACTATGAACACAAAGGAGAATAAATAAAAAGAAAAACCACATCTTGGCACATTAGAGAAAAACTGCTGAAGACCACAGAAAAAGAAAACACATCTGAAAGGCAGGGAAAAGAAGAAATATCTGTATTACCATCAAAGGAGGAGTAAGAAAACTGACAGTTGATTTCTCAACAGAAATGGTGAAAATCAGAGTATGATGGCATATCTTTAAAGTCCTAAAGGAAAATTGCCAACTTAAAAATTTATATTCATTAAAGAGTCTTTCAAAATTCAAGGAGAAATAAAGAATTATATTGAATTAAAATACATGTCAAGTGGGTAGTAGACTTGAAGTGTTGTAAAGTTCTTTCACTGGGAAGTGGTAAAGGTTTTAAGAAGTCAAAGGTGTATTGTAATCTCTAAGGTAATCACTAAAACAATAGCAAAAGAACGTACAACTAGATAATAGAGAGGAAAAATGGAATAATATAAACTACTTAATCTAATAGAACACAATAAAGGGTAAGAACTAGAGCATGGAACAGGGAATTAATAAATTACAAATAAAAAACTTTATTTTAAAGCAAAAAGCATATGACAGATAAAGAAGAATATTAATAATGATGAAAGGTTTATTAACTAGGAGAATACAATCCTAAATCTTTATGTAGCTAATAATTTAGCTTCAAAAATACATAGCAAAAATTGACAGAATTAAAAAAGAAACAGTCAAATCCAATATCACAGTGGGAGATTTTAAATATGCTTTTTCATAGTAGGGCACCTAAAAAAAATCAATAGAGATATAAAAGATTGGAACAACACAGTAAAAACTTGAGCTAATAAGGCATACACATGTACACTATTACACTGTACCTAATGTACATAAAAATCCACTTTTAAATGTGCTTGAAATTTATCAAAGTCAAACATTGCTGTGTCATAAAATAAATGTCTCAAGAAATTTCAAAGGATTAAAATTACCTGAACTTTGTTATTTAACCCAGTGGAAAGAGATCAATAAACAAAAAATAAGTAGAAAACCCTCCAAATGTGTGAAAGTTAAGCACTATACTTCTCAAACTCTTTTGGTCAAAGAATAAATAACAGTATAAATTAGAAAATATTTTCAACTGAATGAAAATGAAAATACATGTATAACATTTTATATGACATTATGGGATATAGCTGAAGCTATATATGAAGCTAGAATCTTTTAGAATTTTTGCTCTGTTTTGACAATCTTAAGTTTCATTTCTAGACAGAGATATACTATTCCTTATATCTCCTCTGTGGCATTCTTTGGGCCTTTTTAATTTAAAGCTTTTTATCTAGCTTTATTTCTAGAAAATTTATTTTTATTATAGCTTCAAAAATTTTCTCCTCTTTATTTTTTGCCTTCCTGAAATTCCCATTTCCCTGATAGAGGCAGTTTTTTCTTCTTCATATCTGAAAAGCTGTTTTATTTTTTCTTTCTCCTGTCTCCTGAGAGAGTTGCTCAATTTGTATGTTAAAAATTTGTTCTGCAGCAGTACCTGAGGGCTCCTACTTCTCTGGAGGTATGATATACCCTGATTGATAATGCATTGGATAATGTGTTGGGAGAGTCAGAAAAAGGGACAAATCCCAGAGCACTCAGCCTTGGTTCAATAAGCACCACTACCTAACGTTCTTGTTGGGGGTCCTCTCACCAGGTAACTCCATGCTTGCAGGTTTCACTTGTAAGCCCTTGGGAGAGAAGCCATTCTTTTTCCTTTTTAACTTCTTTAAAATATATTTTATTGAATATGCTATTACAGTTGTCCCATTTTTTCTCTCCTTTCTCCTCCTTTACCCTGCAACCCCCACCCTCCAGCATTCCCCCAACCCCCACCCCTTAGTTCATGTCCATGGGTCATACATATAACTTCTTTGGCTTCTCCATTTCCTATACTATTCTTAACCTCCCCCTATCTATTTTTTTAAATATATTTTATTGATTATGCTATTACAGTTGTCCCATTTCTCCCCCATCATTCCCCTCCACCCCACCCACCCTCTCCCACCCACATTCCCCCCTTTAGTTCATGTCCATGGGTCATAAGTTTTCTAGCTTCTACATTTCCCAACTATTCTTGCCCTCCCCCTATTTTTTTCCCATTATCTATGCTACTCATTTTCTGTACCTTTCCCCCCTCTCTCCTCCTCCCACGCCCCTGTTGCTAACCCTCCATATGATCTCCATTTCTGTGTTTCTGTTCCTGTTCTAGCTGTTTGCTTAGTTTGCTTTTGTTTTAGGTGTGGTTCTTGATAGCTATGAGTTTGTTGTCTTTTCATTGTCATAGTTTTATCTTCTTTTTCTTAGATAAGTCCCTTTAACATTTCATATAATAGGGGCTTGGTGATGATGAACTCCTTCAACTTGACCTTATCTGAGAAGCACTTTATCTTCCCTTCCATTCTAAATGACAGCTTTGCTGGATAGAGCAATTTTGGATGTAGGTCCCTGCTTTTCAAGATTTCAAATATTTCTTTCCAGCCCCTTCTTGCCTGTAAGGTCTCTTTTGAGAAATCAGCTGACAGTCTGATGGGAACTCCCTTGTAGGTGACTGTCCCCTTATCCCTTGCTGCTTCTAGAATTCTCTGCTTCATTTTAATCTTGGCTAATGTAATTACAATGTGCCTTGGTGTGTTCCTCCTTGGGTCCAACTTCTTTGGGACTCTCTGAGCTTCCTGGACGTCCTGGTAGTCTATTTCCTTTGCCAGATTGGGGAAGTTCTCCTTTATTATTTGTTCAAATAAGTTTTCCACTCGTTGCTGTTCTTCTTCCCCTTCTGGGACCCCTATAATTCGGATGTTGGGACGTTTAAAGATGTCCTGGAGGTTCCTAAGCCTCTCCTCATTTTTTTGAATTCTTGTTTCTTCCTCGTCTTCTGTTTGGTTGTTAGTTTCTTCCTTCTGGTCCACTCCATTGATTTGAGTCCCAGTTTTCCTTCCATCTCTATCAGTTCCCCATGCATCTTCCTTCATTTCACGGATTGTAGCCTGCATTTTTTCATCTAGTTTGTGAGCAAAATCAACCAATTCTGTGAGCATTTTGATGACCAGTGCTTTGAACTGTGCATCTGACAGGTTGGCTATCTCTTCACTGCTTAGAGGAATTGGCTCTGGGGCTTTTATTTGTTTTCCGGTTTGAGCCATTTTTGGTGGGGTTTTTTTTGTTGTTGTTTTGGTTTCAGTCTGGTCGCGGCTATTACGTTGTGAGGGGTGGAGCCTTAGGTATTCCTCAGGGCGGGGCAGCCCAGTCACTGGGTTGTGACGCTATAGGTGGGGGCGGGGTCTGAGAAGGAGCAATGGCGCCTGCTCCGCTCTCTCCTGGACTCCGGCCCTTTCCGCTGCTTCCCCTTCACCTGGATTATCTGCGCACGCGCGCGTGCTGTTACGTAGTGAAGAGTGGAGCCTCTGGCGCTCCCCAGTGCGGGGCAGCCCAGTCGCTGGGTTGTGACGCTATATGTGGGGGTGGGGCCTGAGAGGGAGCAATGGCGCCTGCTCCGCTCTCTCCTGGATTCAGTCCCCTCCGCCACTTCCCCTCCGCCTGGACTGTCTGCGCGCTCGAATGTGAGACCACCTGGTCAGTCAGCCAGCCGCCTTGTGCAGCCTCACTGGTTCTGCACAGTTGCCCTCCAGTGCCCAGGGTCCGCCAGCTGCTCCCTGTAGTCCCGGGGACCGCCAGCCGCCGCCTGTGCACCTGGGAACTGCCAGGCGCTGCTGCTTGCGTTCCTGGGTCTGCACCTCCACTTTCTCCTGCCGCGACTCCGCCCCTCTTACCGGTCTGGATGAATGGTTGTTGGACTTCTGTACAGTTCAGTTTTCTGTAAGTTCTGGTTGTTTTCTTGTTTCTAAATATTTGTTGTCCTTAATTTTGGTTGTGAGAGGAGGCACAGTGTGTCCTCCTACGCCTCCATCTTGGCCGGAAGTCGCCCCCTATCTATTTTGTGCCTGCTAATTATGCTTCTTATTCCCTTTACCTTTTCCCTCATTCTCCCTCCTCCCCCTCCCCACTGATAACCCTCCATGTGATTTCCATTTTTGTGATTCTGTTCCTGTTCTAGCTGTCTGCTTAGTTTTAGGTTTTGTTTTTTAGGTTCAGTTGTTGATAGTTGTGAGTTTGTTGTCATTTTACTCTTCATAGTTTTTGATCTTCTTTTTCTTAGATAAGTCCCTTTAACATTTCATATAATAAGGGCTTGATGATGATGATGAACTTGTTAAACTTGACCTTATCTGGGAAGCACTTTATCTGCTCTTCTATTCTAAACGATAGCTTTGCTGGACAGAGTAATCTTAGATGTAGGTCCTTACCTTTCATGACTTAAAATATTTCTTTCCAGCCCTTTCTTGCCTGCAAGGTTTATTTTGAGAAATCAGCTGATAGTCTTATGGGAACTCCTTTGTAAGGTAACTGTCTCCTTTCCTCTTGCTGCTTTTAAGATTCTCTCATCTTTAATCTTGGGTAACTTAATTTTGATGTGTCATGGTGTGTTTCTTCTTGGATCCAACTTCTTTGGGACTCTCGGAGCTTCCTGGACTTGCATGTCTATTTCCTTTGCTAGATTGGGGAAGTTTTCCTTCATTATTTGTTCAAATGTGTTTTCAGTCTCTTGTTATTGTTCTTCTTCTTTTGGCACCCCTATGATTCAGATGTTGGAACATTTAAAATTGTCCCAGAGGTTCCTCAGCCTCTTCTCACTTTTTGAATTCTTGTTTCTTCATTCTGTTCCAGTTGGATGTTTATTTCTTTCTTTTGTTTCAAATCATTGATTTGAGTCCCAGTTTACTTCCCTTCACTGTTGGTTCCCTGTATATTTTCCTTTATTTCAATTTGTATAGCCTTCATTTCTTCCTTAATTTTGTGACCAAATTCAATCATTTCTGTGAGCATCCTGATTACCAGCGTTTTGAACTCTGCCTCTGATAGGTTGTGTATTTCCTCATCACTTAGTTCTTTTTCTGAAGTTTTGATCTATTCTTTCATTTGGGCCACATTTCTTTGTCTCAGCACTCCTGTTACATTGTGAGGGGTGGAGCCTTACATATTCATCAGTGCAGGTAATCCACTTTGCTGTGCTGTGGTGCTGTCTATGGGGTAGGGGTTAGAGAGGGAACAATGCTGCTTGCTAGCTTGCTCCGCTCTTGCCCCACTTTCCATCACTTCCCCTGCTTCCCACAAGTGGATTGTGCCTTTTCAGGTGCTGATTCCTGGGTGTGTGGGTTTGTGTATGTTCTAGGATCCTGTGGACCTTCCCAATGGACTCTCCTGTGAGACTAGGAGTTTCTCCCACTGCCACAATTCCCACAGGTTTTTACAGCCAGAGTTTTTGAGGCTTTATTTCCCTATGCTGGGACCCTGGGTTTCATGGTGTGTCATGCTCCCCAGTTTTTCCTCCAGACTTATCCCCAAACGAATGTGGGAACTCCCTTCCACCAGCCACCACCTTGCTAGGTGTCCTCTCTATTCTGGCTTCCCATCTTCACCCCTCCTACCAGTCTGGATGAATGTTTCTTCCTTAACTCCTTGGTTGTCAGACTTCCATGCAGTTTAATTTTCTGGAAGTTCTGATTATTTTTTGTTTTTACATTGGTTGTTATCCTTCTTTTGGTTGTGTGAGGAAGTGAAGTGTTTCTACCTAGGTCTCCATCTTTGCCTGTACTCCCCGAAAAGCCGTTCTTGGAGGAAGCAGCCTCCTCAGCATGTAATCCATAGTCTTGGGAGATTGGAAGGGCTGTATTTTTCTTTGCTCTGAGGTCACCATACTTACCAAATACCTACATCAAAATCAAACAGAAAACTACTGAAAAGGCAACAAACCACTCAAAACTTTTGAAACCAGACAAAAATTTCAATGCACACATTCCTGGAACCTTCCAAACTAGTTGTAACTTCAGAATTCTTTTACCATAAGCTGAATGAGTGTAAGCTTGTGTCTCATACATTAAGGAAATCTTTCAAGAACAGTACATCCTTGAGTATACATTTTTTCCAGTCATTTTTCCAATGTCTGGAGCAGTGTAGCTCGAAGCACTGGGTATGTGTTTAAGTGATGGGAGAATTCCTGGCTTTGTCAAATGGACCAGTTTTGCTCTTTTGGGGAACACAGATATATTTTACACTGGCTAATACAGCACTCCCTATTGCCACTTCTAGCTTCTCCCTGATCCCATTAAACACAAACTGAATCAAAATAACCCCCAAACAAACAATCCATCTCTAGACTTTAGAACTCCTAGATGCATAATAGGCATTTTATGACTTTTGTAAATGTAGTTTTTTATTTCAGTGGGCTTTTTTCACACTTTAAAGTCATCCAGATAATAAATAAACTCCCATTAGTAGGACTCAACTTACTAAATAGAGTTAATAACCACAAAAATCAATCAAACCAAACCACAACAATAGAAGCAGCAACAGGAAAAACAGAAAACAGCATAGGCTCAAAGTTCTTGGAATAAGTAACATATCTGAGATCTACTGCAGTGGTTTCTCCTTCAAGGGCTTAACCACGAGCAGGGGTCCCTGAGGCCTGCACCCCAAGGTCATGGGTGCCATTTTGAAGAGTTGTGTGTATGTCCATCTTTGCTACAACTTGGCAAGGAAGAGCTTTGCTGTCAGGTGGGATAGCCATTCTTTCTTCATTGTATACTCTGTGCAGCCCTGGGAGGTTCCTCTGTGTGATGCTCTGTAATTGTAATTGGACCTGTCCTCTCACTGGCCTAGCCAGGAAGCCCTGTAGAGAATGGCCAGCTCAGGGGAGGCAGAATGGAAAGAGTCAGGTGCTGTGGACTAGAGACATTATTTGACTTCCCCTAGAAATTCATAAGACTTGAGGCTTCCAGGAAAATTGTTGAAATGTAACTTTGTGCAAGTTAGATAGTCTCTCTGAGCAGGGGTTGGCAAACTTTTTCTGTAAAGGGCCAGATAATAAATACTTTCAGCTCTCTGGGCTCTGTTACAAGTACTCACCTCTGGCATCATAGCAAAAGCAGCCCTAGACCATGTGTAAATGAATGGATACAGCTGTGTTCCAATAAATCTTTATTCATAAAACAGGAACAGTGGGCTGACTTTGGCCCATGAACAATCCATGAACAATAGTTTGTCTCCTTGTGTTTTCAAGCCTTGGGAATCTTATGGTTAAATTTACTATCTATAGTAATGTGTTAGAATACAGTTAGACTATAAAGATGAATATTGTTTTAAAACCAGCAATGTATAAGTGGTTCTAAATGGGAGTTGATTTTCAGGTGGAACGCAAATGCCTCAGGAGATTGAACAGCCTTTCTGCAACTTAGGCAAATCCAGTTTTCTAGATGAAAGTAACAGTCTTCATATGGTTTTTCTGCCTACTCAGTAGTCCTAATGGAAATGTACTGGCATGAGTCAACTGTAAATGAGTAGGAAACTTGCAGTGGAGAGAACTAGGAGGTAGGAAAGGAAAAGCCTTTGGCCATAGATACTTGGACTTTGCTAAACTGCCTTTTGGAATAAGTGATGATTTTTCATAAAATCATTTGGCTTGGGAAATATCCTTTAGTTACTCTGACATGATGTTCATGATCACCTTTGGCTTGCTCCTAGGGAGGAAGGCTTAGCTTAGAATCAGTTGCTCAGGAAGGCGGAGAGAAGAGGAACCTTCTAGGAGAGTTGATCTGGGAGATGAAAGAACTTCAGGAAGGGAAGTGTGGGATGTAACAGCACGGTGAATCTGGGGTGTGCAGGGTGCACGAGGGTGGCTGTGAGCAGCTCTGCTGTCTCCTGGGCTAAAATCCAGGAGATCTTCCTCACCCTGGGATCTACCCAGAAAGGGAACTGGCAGCCTGTGTTGAATGATTGGCTGGTTTTGTGTTGATTTGTACAATTTCACTCAGAAATAGTTTTTCTTAGATGGCTAGTGAGCTTTCTCCTTTTAAAGTTGGAAATAATAGTGTCTGACCAGAGGGTCACAGCTTGCTCAGCTTTTATTTACAACTCATGATCTAATTTTAGCAAGAGAGATTAGAAAACTGCCTCTTTGCTCCTGTGTTTCACATTTGTCCAGATATTAGCATTTAAGTGATTAAAAAGTAGTATCTCTCTTAAACGCTGTAACTGACAGTTTTATATTCTTAAATGTCTCCACTAGAGCAAAGCAAATTGCTCAAACCCCAAAATATAGGCATAGGGGCCCCAGAGATTTGTTTAGGGGCCATGAAAACATTTCTTCCTCTTTTTTGTGACTTCAAATGCCCACAACTTAAAGTATGATATGGGATGAGCAATATAATCTGAATAATGCGCCGGTGAAAAGATACATCTCATTGGTCCTGGGAGCAAGTGTGAAAATCTGAGTGTGGCTCTGAAGGAGGAGGAAGTTACTGTGTGTGTACATGATGTGGTCTACAGAAACGGAAACACATCCAGACAGGCATGAGCCCTGATAAAAGGAATCACATATATTATTGACATGAATGCCACCTAGAAATGTTCTTCACTATTTATAATAATAAATAAGTGGTTCAGACACTTCTTTTTCTTTTTCTATTAAAACAAACAAATAAATAAATGCAGTATGTCTACAATAACAGTCCCAACATTAGGCTGTTGGATGGGTAGGGACTTATGCTCTATCTGGTCACTAGTTTCCTCCATGTACTTGCTCCAGCTTCAGCATCCCATGGTGCAATCCTCATCTATTTGGTGTGTGCTGTACATGTACACAATATTATAAAATATCATTAATTCCATGGGACTCTATGAAGCTATGTTAATTTTAGATGTAAAAAACACATCCAATAATATTCTTTCCTGAGATCTTTTCCAGCAACAAAGCTGTTCAGCTATGATTTACATTGTCCTTTCTCAAAGAGCGAATCTTCAGCAGGCCTATCCTGAGTGAGCCTTCACTTCCTCACAGCAAAGCTACAAGGCTGACATTTCAGAGGCTGGAGCTCTACAGGGCTCAACAATAAGCCCAAAGTGTGGGGAAGGAGCTGGATGCTACTGTGAATAATGAGAAAACCAAATGGAATGAAGGTAATAGTGACAACAGATAGCTTTGTCTTGTGAAAATTAGGTTTGTCCAGAGCAACAGAAGCTAGGATAAACTCAAAGTGAAATTTCATCTTCCGGCTCATGTTACCATCAAAAGCAATTGAAAAAGCTACAAAGTAACCCAAGCTACTCTAATCAGCAATATTTTTTCTGGGTCATGTCAGCAGAGAATGCTATGTCCTAACTATTCCCTTTGGATGGTACTGGTGGGCTTTGTTTGGTGGGTGCACCCATCGGCTAGCCTACCTCCTCGCTCCTGGTTGACTTGGCTGGAGAAACTACTCATGGTATTTTGTATTTCTCTGGCAGACCCAGTGCTCCCTGCAGCTCACGTCTTTGTATAAACATCACACTTTACAGTTGACAGGCCTTGGGCTTCACTTCACGCTCAGAGGCAGAGGTCTGTCAGATTTTAAGTGAAAGGTTATAGCCTGTTTAAACCTTCTTCAGAATAAATTGGAAGGAAAGGAGGATGCCAAGTGCTGAAAATGGCTTGGTTTTCTTTCTTTCTCCCTTTCTTTCTTTCTCTTTCTTTCTTTCTTTCTTTCTTTCTTTCTTTCTTTCTTTCTTTCTTTCCTTCCTTCCTTCCTTCCTTCCTTCCTTCCTTCCTTCCTTCCTTCCTTCCTTCCTTCCTTCCTTCCTTCTTTCCCTCCTTCCTTCTTTCTTTTACAAATTGTTAAACATAGAGTTTATTCTTTTTTCTTTTTATTTTATTGTTGTTCAAGTACACTTGTCTGCCTTTTCTCCCCACCCCTCCCCCCCACCCCAGACATCTCCACCTTGCTCTCCTGATTCTACTCCCCGTTGGTTTTATCCCTGTGTCCTTTACAGTTGTTTCTGAAAACCCTTCCCCTTTAAGATTACCTCTGAAGAGCACTTTCATTGGCTGACATATTTCCTGGCAAAACAAATAAAAAAATTCTAGGGGTAGCAAGGCATGGAGGAAGAAGTGTGGTGTTTAAGACTCAGACGAAATCAGGTTTTGGTCCTAAGAATCCTGAATACCAGCTAGTTAATTGCTGGAGACCATGAATTGTCCCCAAGTATTCATTTCCTCTTCCTTATTTTGAAAATAGAACAGTGGGTATCATCACTCTGCAGGTTGAAATTATAGTTCCAAGATTCTTTGAATCTAGGTGAGGGCAAATGGATAAGTTCTCCTACATGAAATGTGAGTGGAAGTGCTGTGAGAAATACCAGCATCACCTCCGTAAGGGAAATCGTCAGCCTTTCATCACTAACTGTAGTTGTTTTCTGGGTTGAAACACTGATGTGGGGCACTGAGAAGCCGGCTACCACCAGGCTGGTGAGGACTGCAATGTAGAAATGGTGAAGCAAAGGCAAAGGAGGAACCTGGGTCTCCAAATTATCACCCAGAGCAGCCGAGCTGCCCACCTTTTTCTCTCTGTACTGTTAGCTGAGAGGAAGTAGAATTGTCTTATTTTTGTGTCACTATATTATTTGGTCTAGCTTATATTCTAATTAATAAATTGACTTTGAGGAAGTTAACTCCTCTGCCCCTCAGTTTTCCTGTCCTCTTTACAGGTTTATTGTGAAGATTACACAAAGAAATGAATATTAGTATGTTTGTTGTATGTGCTGTTTGCCTAGTGCCATTATTGTTTATGCATGCATGTAAGTCAACCAGGAAAGTACAGATTTTCAAGATAGAAGAAATGAAGACATATAACATGTTTTTATTTTCTCTGTGTCACAGCTAGGGTGACCATCCATTCCAGTTTTCTGAGGAATGAGGGAGTCTTTGGGAAGTGGGACTTGCAAAACTTTTCAAACTGGTACAGTTTCAGGCAAACTGGATCAAGCTGGCCACCCTGAGAGGAGGTGCAGCAGGGGCACTTTCCGTGTGAACACCAAGGCAGTCCAAGGAAGGCTGCAGAGTTGGTCTGTTTAGTCACAACACACCAGCTGGAGAAGTTCTTTGAAATAAGTGATACTTCTGAACTTGAAGTAACATGCATCCGAATTCTCTCTCTGGATCTGGTGGGAGTTTAATCTACAGATGCCACCCCTACAATTCATGTAATTTCTTTTCCTTTGAGACACACATTATTGCAGATAAGAATTGCCAGTGACCTACCTCTGCCATTACTAGCTAGCTCATTGCCATCCTGAAGAAGTGGATGTTATCATTTGTTTGCAGTAAGGAAATGTAGGCTGTAGCTATAAGTAAATGGTGACATAGTCATTGGGTTCCTTTGGGTAACTTTATGTGCAAATCTAGTTGATTACCGGGTGATCACATTGGTGGTTCTGCACATAGTGGTGACTGAAATATTGATTTGCTTTGCTGGGACAGATTTGGTGTGCTTATTATGCATATAGGTTCATTCAGGGGAGGAGAGAGCAGATGTACATGGATTACTGAACCCACTGGTCCACTATACATTGTTTATGCTATAACTCAAATTGGGTTTTGAATGTACTGACTAGTAAACTGCCCTTGGCGAGTTTTAACTTAGTGAGAACTTAGAGCATAAAACCCAACTTATTTTTTCTTGATACGATTTTTTTCAGATTCGACTTACCCCCCCCCCACCCCCCATTTCCTCCCTAGTATGAAGAGTATTATAATTATATCCTAGACCAGGTCTGAGCTCATTCTTCCAAATATGACTCAGTGTCTCCAGCAGTCACCTGAATACTAAACATATGTATCTTACGTTCTGGAAGGGAGTGCACTGGGTGATGTGGTGGGCCAGGACCATGTGTCCTCTGCAACTGCTATTCGTCTTTGAATCTGGAACTTTTTTGTTGGTCTTTCTAACTGCCATAATAACTTGATAGTGATATTTTCCAGAGTTTACTGGCTTTATCTCTAGAAGTACCTGGAAGAATTCTTCATCTTAAGTAAAATCATATGGGGACAATAGCCCCTCTGGCAGCAGTAAAGAACACTATATAGTCAATATCAAGTGCAAAGCCAGTGTCACTGTGGGGCTGTGAGCTGTGATAGTCACTATTGTTGATTTCATTGGACTGGTTAGTTAGGGGGTGTCTCCCACCCCTCAATTTTCCCAAGATTCATGCTGGACCAAAAGAATGGTATTTCCCAAACCTGAGAAGACCATAATTTGCCAAGGATATATGAGTCTTGGAGGTAGGGAGGCAGTCCAATTCTTTCTAGGGAAGGAGTTATGTCTTCAGAGACCAGATTACATTTTCATTGCTTAAAGCTATCACTTTCTTATCAAACAGATATTTTGGCTATTTTTGCCAGAAAAATCAACCTAATGAAGTGTTGCATACTTTTATATACAATGTTTTTCCTTTGGCATCGTAATGTTATGATCTTAGCTTGTGTAATATTTATGTGAGGTGAACTACAGGTCTAGAAACTAACTTTTTTTTGGTTAATAATCAGAATACTATTAGCTAGAAAAAGAGAATGTACTTTCTCATAAACTTGCTTTTTTTATTTTCAATGGCAAGAAGAAGTTCTTGCTATAGTAATGGAATCTTAAACAATGCTTATATGGTTTATAAGAAACCCTACATGGAAAGAGACTTATTTTTCTTGTATTCTGGGGCTTAGGACATTTCTGCAAAGTTCCCTGTTTCAGAAAATTTAAAAATTCTAAGTGAGATTAATATTTCTGCTTCTGTCACCCTGATAATTTTATAAAATTATTGAGAAGAGGAGCTAAAAATGTTACAAGTTTGCATATATTGTCTTTGAGAACTTGAAAGAAAAATAGACATATATTTTTATTTCATTGCAAATATTTATTGACTAGATTTAAATGTCTTACCAGCATTGTTTTCCCTTGGGCTTCAGTTTTCTTGTCTCATACAGAAAACAGATACAATAATGCTGCAAAGGCTTACTATGGAAATTAAATGGGTAATACTTACAAAGCTCTTGGCCTAGTGTCAGGGACATAGCAAGAACTCAATAAATGTTTTATATTCTATTAATAATGTCCTCATTATCAATATACTGTCTAAAAGCTGTGGAAGGCATAAAGATCTGTCTCCAAAGAATTTATAGTCTGGTTAGTTAGATAGGACTTGAACTTGTGGATTTTTACAATGTTTGCCACCATAGGAGCAAAATTTCTGCTTCTATACGAACTGTTAATATTGAACTGGGAAAGTCATATTTTAGCCTAATGGGTGGACCAGAGAGCAGAGATGCAGAGAACGCAGGCAGAAGGTGAATATTCAGATAGCAAATACAGATATTCACAACCAAAGTAAGCAATTGCAAGACACAAAATTTAGGGAGTAGTCTACAAAGAAAACTGATAAAAAATGAACAGCCTAGTTGGGGAGCAAGAATAGGTTTACTGGAAAATTTAAATTGAGAAGATTTTTTTCTTTTGTGTTGCTTTGTTCCTTTCATGTCTAAAACTTCCCTGTCTGGCTACAACAAGAATGATATTGATGTAATTGGGAAAGGTTTCATAGAGGAAGTGGGATGCTAACTTGACTTTGGTAGATGGGAAGAATTTAGACAGGATGAAAAGGAAACACAATTGCATATCAGATGGGAGGAAAGTGAGCCACTAAATGAAGGTGAGAAGAGCACGTACCTGGGGCCCAATAATGAGATTATGTGGGGTTATTAGAGGATTTATGTAAGGGAATAATAGGATAGGTGGGCTGGAGCCATACTGTGGTCAGCTCAATCAAGTCTGGATTTTTATCATTTAGGCAGAGGAAGGTGTTGATAAGTGTGAAGATGGCCTTTTGGGGGCGGGGGAGGGCAGTTCATATCTTTTATTAACCCCTGTACAATTACTTGTTTTCTGGTTTATTGAAGCAATAGGTCAGACAATCTTTGCCACAATAATGTCTGTCAAATGTCTGTCATCTCTTCACCTGAAGAGCATGTCTAGCAGTAGCTACTGATTTTGACATTCTCACCCATCTTGTAGTATTTGAGGACAGCCGGCTTACCTATCTTTCTCTTATGCCTATTCTTTTTTGCAGTGGCGTATGATGCCTCCCTTTTCTTAGCGCCATCATGAAATCTCAATGTAAGGTAAAAGGGTGGACTCCTCCTGAGTATTATAGTCATGGTATGTCCATCTTCCAGTTGTTTGCCAGCAATCTTTCAAAATATGCAATACGATATGAACTATAGTCACCATGTAGTACATTACATCTCCATGACTTATTTATTTTATAACTGGTGTTTTTTACCTTTAGACCCCCCTTTACCCATTTTGTTCACTTCTTTATTCATCTCTCCACTCTGGCAACCACCAATCTGTTCTGTATTTATGAACTCGTTTCCCCCCCCACCTACAAGTGGGATCACCAAGTATTTGTCTTTGTCTGTCTGACTTACTTCACTTAGCATAATGCTCTCAAAATCCATCTGTGTTGTTGCAAATGGTAAAATAGCCTTCATTGTATGGCTGGCTAGTATTTCATTGTGCATATAGAGTACCACATCTTCCTTATCCATTCATCCATTCATGGACACTTAGGTTGTTTTCTGATCTTGGCTATTGGAAATAATGCTGCCATGAATAATGCAGATATCTTTCAAGTTAATGTTTTTGCTTTTTTGGGGATAAATACCCAGAAGTAAAATTGCTAGATTATATGGTAATTCTATTTTAATTCTTCAAGGAAATTCCATTACTGTTCTCCATAGTGGCTATAATAATTTACATTCCCATCAATAGTGCACAAGGGTTCCCTTTCTCCACATCCTTGCTAACACTTATTTATTATTATTATTTTATTATTTCTAATAATAGCTATTCTGACAGGTGTGAGGTGATAGCTCATTGTGGTTTGATTTACATTTCCATGATAATTAGTGATGCTGAGCATATTTTCATGTACCTGTTGACCATCTGTATGTTTTCTTTGGAAAAAAATGTTTATTCAGGTCTTCTGCCCATTTCTAAAATCAGATTACTTATGTTATTAAGTTGTATGATTTTTTTCTATATTATGGATATTAATTCCTTATCAGATATATGCTTTGGAAACTTTTCTCCCATTCAGTAGGTTGCCTTTTCATTTTGTTGATGGTTTCTTTTGATGTGCAGAAGCTTTTTATTTTAATGTATTTATTTTTAAAAATGTATCTATTGAGTTTATTGGGATGATATTGGTTAATAAAATTATATAGGTTTTAGGTGTACAATTCTATAATACATCATCTGTATGAGTATATTATATTGTGTGTTCACCACTCAAAGTTAAATCTCTTTTCATCACTATTTATCCTCACCTTTACCATCTTCTGTCTTCCCCAACCCCCTTTCCCTCTGGAATCATCATACTGTTGTCTGTGTCTATGAGTTGGTTGGTTTTTTTTTTTTGTTTTGTTTTTGCTTAATCCCTTCACTTTTTTCACCCAGCCCCCAAACCCCCTCCACTGTGACAGCTGTTGGTCTATTCTCTGTATCTATAAATCTGTTTCTGTTTTGTTAGTTTACTTTTTTCATTGGATTCAAAATATAAGTGAAATCATGTGTTACTTGTCTTCTCTGACCAGCGGCTTATTTCACTTAGCATAATACTCTCTAGGTCCATCCATGTAGTTGCAAAGGGTAAGAGTTCCTTCTTTTTCACTGCTGAGTAGCATTCCATTGTGTAAATGGACTACAGCTTTTTTATCCACTCATCTATTTATAGGCACTTGGGCTGCTTCCAATCTTGGTTGTCATAAATAACGCTGCAATGAACATATGAGTGCCTATATTCTTTCAAATGAGTGTTTCGGGTTTCTGTGCAGAAGCTTTTTAATTTGTGTTTGCTTTTGTTACCTTTGATTCTGGTGTCAGGTCCAAAAAATCATTGCCAAAACTGATGTCAAGGAGCCAGCTGCCTACATGTTCTTCTAGAAATTTTATTTAAAGTGGTAGAAGAGAAGTAGGTGCTCCAGCCTGCAGGATTCTGAAAAACAAGTTCAAATGCTTTTTGGAGGAAACTGCTTTCATTCCATTCTGGAAAATAAGCAACTCAATGTTATGATTCACTAAACATTTGAGGGGAAAAAAGTCATTGTAACTGAGAACAAACAGAAACAACATGTAATAAAAATTGATACATAAAGACTTTGATACTAGCGTTTTTAGGCATAAAACACAAGTGTTTATCATATTTTAAGAAATAAATATGTTGATGGAATTGTAAACCATAAAAAATTATTAATCAGATTTGTATTGCATCTGAGAGATGCATTATTTGAAAAAAAAAAAAACACTCTCTATTAATGGGTTTAATAGGTTTGGCTAGTTTCCCCAAAGCACATATGTGCCTACTCTATCTGCTTGGATTCTAGTTACATGGGAATAGTGCAGTAGTGGGGGTGGTATTCGAGCTTACTTTCCATGAGTGTCACTTTAAGAAAACTTAACTAATTGAATGTTACTTGGAAGAATGAGGCAACATTTCACACTTTTTCTGATATAATTCCAAAAATCCTTGAAAGTCCTGTGTGGTACTGTGCTAGGTACTTTAAGGGAGTACAAAAATAAATATGCATGGTTTGCATTTTCTACAGCCCTCAAAATATTGAAAGAATAAAACATGTAAAAATGTATATGCTAATTTATAAGAATCGATGGCATACAGGCATACAACATGGGAGTCCGGGAGGCAACACAACTGGTAAATGTGGTTTTTTTTTTTTTTTTTTAAATATTTATTTATTTATTTATTTATTTATTTATCTTTAGAGGGGAAGGGTAGGAGAGAGGGAGAAGGAGAGAAATATCAATGTATGGTTGCCTCTTATGTGTCCCATGCTGGGAACTGGCCTGCAACCCAGGCATGTGCCCTGACTGGGAATCGAACCGCAATCCTTTGGTTCACAGGCCCGCGCTCAATCCACTGAGCTACACCAGCCAGGGCGTAAACGTGGTTTTTAGAGGAATTTTGCTCAGGGTAAGTGTTGTTACTTTTTCAAAAGAAATTTCTTAATCATTATGGGTAGAAGCTGAGATGCCAAGTGTCTTGAATGAATTGCTGTACCAAGGACAAAGCAAGACATTTGTTGGTTGTGGAAGGGAGGGAAGGAGACAGAGGGAAGGTGGGAGAGGGAGCTTGGCGTGGAGCCAGAGGGTAATGCAAAGTTGCGTGCTTGTCAGTATAATTCCTTCCTAAGAGCTGCTAAATCTTCAATTATGCCTACAAAGATTATTAAACAACTAATATAAATACCTTTTCCCAGATTGAGTCATGTGTTCTGGCCTCAGTGAGGCAGAATGGAGGCATTTTGGATGCAGGGTACAGGCAGCAGATTGAAATGGAAGGATATGAGTCACAGGAACTCATGTGTATCAGGAGGAAAACTTCATTCCAGCCCAGAATATGGAACTGGAAACTGGGTCAGGTTTAAGTACATTTCTGAGAAGAATGAGGCCCGAGACAACATTTGGGTGATGCTAAGAAAGCTTGTGGAAGAGAGGGTTTGAAATGGAACTTTGAAATATAGGTTGGACTTCAGCAGGAAGCTGTGGGGAGAAAAGGAGGATATTCCAGGAGGAGGAGTGAGCATGAGCAAAGGCACAGAGGATGGAAGATGCTGGGAGCTGTTATCGTAATCAGTGGCCATACCTATGGTGTTCACAAATCAGGCTATGGGAAAGGCAGAGACTGACCCAACTTGAGACAGGCCAGTTAGGACAGAACCTAGGACTCTAGGTCCCCTGTAGTTCTTCTCATTCTAGGTGGCTCTTTTCTTTCTATTGCATTTAGAACCTGGATCTTTGTGGCCTCCTTCCTGCTAGGTCTGCTCTTGCAGGCTGGATTTCTGCCCCCTGCCAACAAAAGTGAGGGCAGCCTAGGTTTCAGGAATGGGGTGCCCACAGTGGCCAACTGTGCAATGCTGCTTCTCCTGGTTATGATTAAGTTGTTGCTTGGTACATTTTTGCTTTGGATATGGCTCTCTGGAGCACCTCAGGAGATGTCAAACTCCATAACTGAGCCCTGAGACCAAAGCATTCACACACAAGTAAATGAAAGCAGACCTGTCACTGAGGCCTGCCCCCTGAAATATGGCAGCCCACATCTTTGAAAGTTACATACCCCACTGTCTATCATCCCCTATAGATTCTCCATTGCTGGTGCTTGTCAGCTCATATGCAACCTGAATCCCTTGACACTGGGGAAAAGCAAAGTGAAAGTACAATAAAGCCCGCTGTCGCCTGGCAGTGCCCTTGAATGTGATACTCGAGTTCAAAAAACAATGTCTGAGACAGTGTGGAGTTTCTGACAAACATATAATTAATGACTATCAAATGCTTCTGATTAAAAAGAGCATGAATCTAAAGCAACATGGAAGGTGACTTTCTCCAGTCATTTTTTTTAAAGCAAGGAAGTTGCTTATATCTTTGTGCTATTTAATAACCATAGAATTTTGGTTCTGGGAGTTATTTGATTTATAAACACAGTTATTCCATCACCAAGTGGTCACTCAACTGAAGTCAAAAGTTATCTGATTACAGGAAAATAACGATCGTTCTGGTTACTGTCAATATTTAGTAAGCTTGTTCCAGCCAAGCTCTCTCAAAAACTTTCCATGTTTTCATCTTGTATATATACAACTTGGGTAATGTTCTGTCAGTTTTGGAAAGAGCTGCAATTTGAGAAGAGGGCTTTGAATCTTTTCAAAATGATTTGCAATTTTTTCACTGTATTAAAGAGTTGCAGGTCATCCCAACATGGCCCCAGTCTAACATGATAAATTAGTGATGCACGCTGCATTTAGAGGTAAGATAAGGAAACGTTCCTTCATGCTAATTTCCTGCCCATTTGTAATCACTAGGTCTTAAAATTCTCCATATATCTCTGTCAGGTAGATAAAAGGTTCCAATTACTTAACTTCTGCTCAGACATTTCACACACCTGGTTTTCGGCAGCAGTTCTAGACTCAGAAAAGAGGAAGGTCTAAGGGAAGAAAACAAGAATAATGCTTTTGCTTTGCAACATCCAATTTTATTATGTTGGGTCATAAACAACTCCAATTAGCAAAGCATGTTAACAGTTAAAGTTTCCTTTTGGAAAGCAGTTGTGTGCATATTTCCCAGGGAGCAGATGGCAACTGTGTAGAATCACTGCAGTGTCCTTCATTCTGGAGATTTATAGGGAGAGGTGGGGCCATGTTTACCAAGCCTTCAGTGTTTTCACCAACTCAATTCCTTGTCAGGGTCCAGTCACATCTCTGGAAGGGGTTAAGTAGGAGTCCAGGGAGACCACTTGACATCTGCTCCACTTACAACTTTTTGATCTTGTTGTTTTTGGCTTTAGAAGGGCAGGCCCACATTGAAGAGTGTGTGTGTGTGTGTGTGTGTGTGTGTGTGTATGCTTGGGGCAGGGGTGGGGGGCAGAGAGAAAGAGAGAGAAGGGATGGGAAGGAGAGAGAAATGCTAGGCTTTGGGATGGGAGAGAGAAGGAAAACAATCCCATGATGACAGATCAAATGAAGGCAAAATAACTTTAAAAAAATTGAGTGGGATCACATGCTATGAAATGATGGTAATGGGAAGGAAAACACTGGGGGTCTCATGTGTGAAACCCTTTGTGAATAGAAATGTAAACCATTCGGGTGATTTGCTATCATTAACCAGCGCTTCAACATGGGTGTCAATGAAAACCAAATTACATACTTCACTCTGAGCAATGGACCTCTGGCTGAGCCTTCTGGCCTGGAACGTTTTCTTTCTTTTGCAAAAACAAATATGGGGAAGCTCAGGCAGATAGTGGCCCAGTAACTATCAAGTTTACCAATCACGTCCTCTCTTTGTCTATTTGGGTTGCTGTTATAGGAATACAATAGACTAGGTAGCTTATAAACAACAGGAATTTATTTCTCAGTTCTGGAGGGGAAGTCCAAGGTCAAGGTGTTGGCAGATTCAGTGTCTGGTGAGGCTCTACTTTCTGGTTCGTAGACATCTGTCTTTCTTCTGTTATCCTCTGGGGCTTCTTTTTCAAGGGCACTAATCCTATTATAAGGGCTCTACCCTCATGACCTAAGCATATCCCAAAGGGCCTACCTCCAAATACCAATACACTTAGGGTTAGGTTTCAACATATAAATTTGGAGGAGGGGGACACAGACATTCAGTCTATGGTGCATCCCAAACTCTAGTCCTCATCTTCCATGGTGGGGAGTGGAAGAGAAATGAAGAGGAGGGACTAGGGCCAGGGAAGGAAAAATTTCTTAAAGCATTTAAAAACCTGAAGTGTTGTGAAGCACCTTGGAGAGCGGGGCAGAGAAAAGGTGACGGCAGCAGTCGTTGCTGTTGTAACGTCAGGACTGGCAATGTCAGGGCAGCAGCCTTCTCAGCTAGTGTGCCTGACCAGTCACTGGGCGACTGTGCGGCCCTCTTCTTGATCCTGGAAGGTGGTGAAGATGTCTGTTTCAGGGCTTTTAGCATTTAATGTGTCTCCCTGCCTTAATCACTCTCAAATGTAGTTCCTAGCTGATTTTTTGTTGACTTCTCTAAAAAATGACATAGCAGGACCCAAAGAAAGCCATCAGGAAGGCCATGGTGTTCCATGCAATGTCCCTTTCCACAATTTTGTTGGAAACTGAAACTACATTCATTGGAGTTTTAGGTGTTCCCTTGGTCTACTACAGACATGCTGTCCATCTCTTCTCAGGTATGTACAGAATTGGTTTATCTGAGTGTTTCTAGTTCCTCAGTGAGAGGCTGGGTTTGGCTGTGGGCAGTGGGAATATCAAACAGAGGATTTGGCAGTAGGGAAACCTGCAAGGTGAGGAGAAGGAAAGGGTAACCTCACAAAGCGGTATGTTGTGGGAGAACACAGAAGTCCAGCTTTCACTGTGATCTGGTGGGTGTGAGAGATTCTGATAGGTCCAACTGCACCCTAGAATTCCATGTTTGTGGAATACCTGCAATAAGTAATTAGCATTTGTGTACTGGTTTAGAGATCCTGAAATTGGCTTGTCTTCAGTCATAAGCCTAGAAAGTGGTCAAGATGAGATTTGACCCCAGGTTACTCTAACTCTGGGAATTGGTACCCTAAATCCTATTCCTTGGTCCTGAGGGACTTGGTGGCTAGGAAGTTGCTCAATGTGTGCTTTAGGGTTCAGATCCCACTAGAGGATTTGGTCTGGCTCTTTATTGATGATCCCATCTATACCTGGAGATGAAAGGTTATTGTCTCCAGTGAATTTTTTCTTGGGAGAGGGCACGGTGTTACATGTGGCTGCTGTTAGGTGGAACCTGCCCTGGCTGCATCTTCAAGATCCAGCTGCCCGGGACATCCATCTCCACACCCTGGATTCTGAGTCCAGACATCTGGAAGGGGGCATGGGGCTGGGCTGCTGCCCCTCCTCTTCCTTTCATGTCACCTGGAGTCTGCTCAGCAAGGTCTACTGTGAGGGCTTAAAACTAATCTCCCATAGTTTATGAGCCCGAATCCATTTGCAATGAGGAAGACCCTGGCTGACCAGCAGCTTAAACAAATGTCCTCCTCTGTAGCATTCCTATGGCGAGACTCAAGTTCCACACACATGATGTAAGTGAGAGCCTGGGCAGGCCTTTCTCCCACACGTGGCTCAGAAATCATTTACAAAGCAAACAGAAAAGACAGCCCTGGGCAGGCAACTCTTTCTCTCTCTCTGGGCCAGGCCTGCACTCGCTGGCCACTCCTAGTGGGCTCCTCTGATCTGAAGGTGCGATTGAAAACAGGTGTCTACCCAGCGCCTATAAAATATATACTGGCAATAGGGGAGATCCTTGGAGATTCTTTCAACTGGTAGAAATATGGAGACAATTCCCAACTCTGACTCTGCCTGGATCCAGGACTTCAGCCCCATCTCTCTTGGAAAAAAAAAAAATAGAAATTCCAAAAAACTTTCAGGGAAACTGGGAGCATATGGTTCCACCATCCTGTTCTGTAGAAAGAAATGTGAAAGAGATTAGAGAGACTCTGTCAAAATGTCAGACTTGGCGTTGTGTTGCTGGAAAAGTAGCTCTTGTCCCCTGCCTTCCCCCCTCCCTCCATCAGGATGACCCAAGTGACCTTGGGCTGTGCGGGCAAAGCTGTGACTGTGATTTGGATGCCAGATTTATCCAATTTCTGTTTAGCAAATAAGTTGAATGTACTGCTGTTCATGTTTGGGATAAATACCTGATTAAAGTCTCTTAAAATATGACTACTACTGCCCATAAAGGAAAGGAATTTCAGCTGGGCAGTGTCTGTCAGGGTGAGAGGATTGGGTTTCCTCTTTATTTGTTGTCAGCAAGTGCTCCTGATCTTTCCCTACCTTGCAAGCTCATTAAGCGGATGCTTGAACGTGCGGATACTGACAACGCAGCTGTATTTCATTTGTAGATAATTGATGCAATAAATGTAATAACCAAACGAGGTATGTTGACTCATGAGCTAATTTGGGTGTAGATGTTACAGCACTAGTGCAGCTGGAAATGTTTGCCCACCACAGACCTGTTTCAGATAAGTGCCCCTGTTCCTGTTCCCAGTAAGACAAAAAATACACAAATAAAAATAAAATACCAAACCATCCTCTCTATCTAAAAATACATGTTCAGAAGTTATGGCCAGGCTAAACAGCATTTGAAAGAATATTAATATTAGTAGTTCATTACAGAAACAGGTGAGATTAACCCCTTACACACTGCTGGCGGGGGAGGTGTGGGGAGGTGAGGTACACACGCCTGGTTTCCTTAGGCACGTTTGGTCTGGAAACCTGAAAAACCTTAGTCGGAAGGGTGAGGATCCATTTTTTCTTTTTTCCTTTTACTGCAGGCATGATTCTTTTTTCATGGTCTATATATTCCCAGAGGCTCCTCACTTTTTATCTTCTCTGAGTAGTTGTATGTGGGAGGCACAGTTCTGTGACTTTAAAACAGTGGCTTTGGGGATGGGCAGCTTTAACAGAAAGGAATTTGTGATATGTGAGAGACACACACCTTGAAGCAGTCCTAATCACCCTCTCTAACAGCCTAGACCAGGGGTTGATAAACCCTGGCCTGCCCCTGTTTTTGTGTAGTTTGTGAATTAACGATGGTTTTTACACTTTTAAATGGTTGAAAGGTATCAGAAGAGTAATATTTTGTGTCATATGAAAATTATGGAAATCTAAATTTCAGTGTCCATAAATAAAGTCTTTTTAGAATGCAACCACATTCACTCATTTTTCATTTTCTATGGCTGCTTTGGGGAGTAGTTTTGACATTTACCATCTAGCTCTTAACAGAAAGTTTGCCAATCTCAGACTCAGGACTAAAACACCACTAATTCCTACAAGTGAGGAAAAGCTAGACCTGATGGCAATGTATTTTAGATGGAAATTATCTTACTTCTGATTAAGTGCACAAAGGGAAAATGGATGAATCACTGGTCATCCACAGAGGTCCTTCTCGAAGGAGCCGTTGTTATTAGCATTTCTCAGTAACAGCCAAACCCTTCAGGGGTCACTTTTTGCATGCAAACACTATTTCTAATCTGCCTGAAGAGTTTGGGTAATTTCCTACTTTACAATCTAATTTTTGTACTAAAATTGTTCAACAAATTGTTTTCTCAATAGATAATTTTAAAAGGTTTACTGGGGTAAAATTTTCATACATCACATAAGTTTACAGTATTATGAGTTTTGACAACAGTATTTATTTACTTCATCACCATCAAATCAAGATATAGAATGGTTTCATACCCCCAGAAAGTCCCCCCTGCCCCTATGTGGTCAAAAGCTTTCCCCCTCCCTGCCCCTGACCATGACTGATGGGTTTCTGTTCCTATAGTTTTGCCTTTTTCAGAATGTCACAGAAATAGAATTATATGGAATGTAATAGATATTTCAAAGTATACTTCAGTTCCCCCAACTGCAATTTAGCTACCAGTGTGGCTTACTTGATGAGCTTCTATTGTGCATGAAACAAACACTATATAATTAAGGTTATATCTATTTTTCCTTGGTTATCTGCATGAGGAATTATCGGTGTTGATACATTAAACTTGTGGGACTAGAATTCCAAAGTTAATATAAATAGCTCTTTTTAAGAAAGGAAGAAAATTTTGGTTTCAATTATACTGAATCTTCCTGGATGGATTTTTTCTTTGGTTATATAATCTTAGACTTTTAATAGCCCCCACAATAAACCCTAAGATAGGTTTCTCTATGAGTGAAAATAGAGAAACTTTGTTTTTATAGTCATAATCTGCCAGTCTAAACCTCTCTCTTCATTTTATATATTGTATCTTAAAAAGCAAAAAAATATTACATGGAGTATAGGATTATTCTCCAGGAATGGGGAATTGGAGGAAGTCTTGTTCACCACATGCATAAACAAAAAGAAGCTGAGTACACTGTGTTTCTGCAATATATTGAACTGATTGTCTAGCAGGTTGAACTTGCTCTTCAGCAATAGTTGTTAATAAGCTCATTTTCTTTCTAGACAATCCAACAACACAGGGTGAGGTTCCTTTTTGCTGACAATGCTGTAAGTGCAAATAAACTTTATAAAGCAATTAATATTCAAGATCATCAACACTAATCTAGCACCCTCTTTTGCCCCTCATTTCTTCTCTTCTTCTCTATTTAGTGTCACATACTATTACTCCATTCGTGACCCTTTTCTTATTGCCTAGGGTGGGGAAACATCCAAAGGACCCCCTAAGTGGAAGCCAAGTATGAGCTTCAGTAATGTAGTGGGTATTTCAGCATATCAAAGGTCTTCCTAGATCTGTTTTTCTACCTTAACATTTTTATGCCTTTGCATATTTTTTTTCTAGATCCCAGAAGACTGTAAAAGAGGTTTAATGCACACACTTTAATCATCTCTTTAGTGGTAGGTTTTTATCCAAGTGGGCTAGAATTTGCCTTCACTTTCTATACAAGTGATTTTTGGATTAAAACTCAAGGTAGCAAGTTCAGAAATTGGTCTGAAGTTTTCATTTTATTTCAAACCGAACTCATGTTACTCCTGTTGAAAATTGTACTGACAGGCCCATACATATAATTTATGATATTTCCTATCAAGATGTTTAGCTGAATTAGAAACATTTGTGAACAAGTCCTTCTGCAGTTGGTTAAAAAGCATTTTTCTGCTGGGGAAGGGAGGGGTGCGTGGTGGGCAGAGGCACAAAGAGAACCTGGAATAACTTTTATTTCAATGACTGTTGATCAAGTAATTGACCATAAACTGTTTACAACCATGACCTTTGTTGCAACCACAGAAAAGGTGTTTATGGATAGACATTAAGGTCTTTTTTAAGTTGTTCACAAAGCGTGCTGTTTACAGAGCAAATTTCCCCAAACATCTTATTTTTCTCTGGAACATTAAATGAAGTAGACAACAAGGTTGGTCAGACTTAGCTTCGAGAAGGAAAAGGAGGTGAACAAGGGAAGCTTTGCCTATATTTTGGGGGGAACCTGACTTTTTCAACAGTGATTCCATTTTCACATCTCAGATTATGGAAAAGGGAAACCTCAACATAAGGTCCATAAGAAGCATTTTAAAATATCAAAGAGAACCTCAGCATTTTAGACAGAGGCTATTGCATTGGCTTATTAAATTGCTTAAAGAGAAGCAAGATATTGAACACTTGGTTTCTATAAAAATCAATAAAACTTACCAATGAAGAGATGTAATATGACTGCGAGAGAGAAAATATATTTGAAACTACATTTTCAGGAGATTGAGTAAGACACTATTTGTTTAAATCAGATTTTTGTCAAGGGAACGCCAAGAAAATTTTTAAAAAGTATTATATAAATTACTTGTCAATTAAAAAAGGCACACTTCTTTTTTTCAAAAGAAAGTGTTTTTGGAAGGTGTGATTGTGGCCTAACGAACAAACCTGTGGAGAAATGTGGTGCAAATGGAAAGCACTGCTCTGTTCGCATTAGTACAGTTCCTCGGTCGCAATGCACGGCTGACCTCATAGGGACGGAAAAATGATGCCATCTGATAAGGTATTTTCTGAGGGCCCATTACGCGTTCGCACTTGCTAAGTGTAGCTGAGATGTGAGAGATGTTTTCTTTTTCTCTGGTGAGGCTCAACGACTTACTTAAGTGAAAAGATAGCTGGCAAACTGAGTCCCCACCAGGAGCAAAGCAGTCAGGCAGCTTTGGCAACACTCTAGTTGTGAGGTGAAGAGAACCAGTGCTCAGGAGGCTGTGGAGGAAAATGAACAGAATGAATGACTAGAAGAGGTCTTGGGCAGGAAATATAGGCAAGATTAGTGCCTGGGCTGGAAGGAAACAAACTCAGATGACTCTACTTATCAAGTCAGAGTGACCAAGAGGGATGGGGGAGTCCAAGAGGGTTTTGCTGAAAAGAATGCCGTGCTTAATTTCACAGAAGATGATTTTAAGGAGGTTCTGGAATATCCAAGGAATAATGCCTGGAGGTGGGAGGAATTACACCATAGATGACTCCTAGGTTCAATAGTAAATGCTGGCTTTGACACTTAAAATATTAAGGAATATTAATATTCATGTTGAACTGAAAGGCAGTCATTTTTGACAACTTCCTGTATTGCTTAGGAGCCCAAGGAGAAGAAATCACTGGAGAAAGAGAAGCAACAAGGGAATGAAATATTTCCTGAGGAATCAACCAACTCTTGGTAATAGGCCATGTGTTTGGCACACTTTCTTCTCATCTTCACGACACTTCATCCTCCTTTGAGTTGGGTGACACATGCTGCTTGGATGTGCTCAAGGAGGTTTTGTCCTTACTTCACAGATGAGAAAACAGAGGATCAGAGAAGTTCAGCAACTGATTCACAACCTGAGATTTAAAGCCTGGTCTTTTGGACTTTTGAAACCCACAGGCTTTTCCCTGTACTACCCAGCTGGCCTGGCCTATATTTGTTTTCACATCTCAGTTGTGGTTTTTATGGCCTTCTACCCATCCGTAGTCTTTTGAATGATTGCTCATTAGGTTTAAGACTTCCAACCCCTATTTATGGCATTGCCAGACATAGCTAAGTCTGAGAAAATGAGCTCTGAAGACTCAATTGTATCAGGTTAACAGCTGCCTACACCATCTTCAGACACTATACTCCTCATTTCCAACTCATGTGATAGAGCAAAACTTAGTTTTGAGTAAGTCGTTCAATATCACAGAAGAAAACATCTATTGGACAGTTACTACACTCCAGACATGTTAGGTGTGGCATACCAAAGTGTCTTCCAAGGGGGTTGGGAGCTTCTCCCTGGATGTGGACACAAGTCATACAGATGTCGCAGGAAACTTAATTAAGAGATGTGTTTTCATTCTCCTTTTGTATTTTACCCTCACCTGATCTACAAAGGTAGTTAGGCCCCCTTGGACTCCCTGTAAGTCTTAATGTAGAGGTGAACTTCAAGACACTGGCTGCCTTCCCTTTTCCTAAAGGCTAGGCTCATCGGAGAATGGAGTGGGTGGGGAAGAATTTTATGCGTAATGACTTGGAAGGAAACAGTAGGGGACAGGAAGGGATTTCTCTGAGACCCCAAAAAACTCAGAGGTGGATCAAAGAAGAGCAGGGCCAATTTCTTTGTCTGTGGCAGTGCAGTGTGTCAGAGGGAAAAACTGCACAGCACCCCGAGTGAGGCTGGCTCTGTGTGCTCTCTAACTCATACCTCCACGAGAATTCCTGTAGCCCACGTGTGCCTTGTGTACAGAGTTCCCAGCTTCAGAGGAACAGACTGGGCTGGGACAACTGAGATGTGAAAGGTTAATGATTCAAAGTAACATGTACGTCTTTGGATGCGAATTAGGAGTGCCCTTCTCCCCACATAACTGACGTCCATGAGAATGAAGCCAAGAGTCAGATTCAATTTGAGTTAAAGAAATTGGAAGAAGATTTTTTTTTGTACATCAGGATTATAGGTTGAAATTCTTGCCTACTATTTTTGTATGTAGATATGTCTCTGATCAGATTCATTATCGTGGATGGGCTCCGAATGCGAGGAGAACCAACAATGAATGTTGAGGGATCTTTGGTGTGGGGGAGAGCTTTATGGGAAAAAGGAGTTCAAAAGGGCTTCGCTGAAGATTTAAGTGTGATATTTGTGGCAGAAACTGCTAGTTGCCTGCCCAATGTCTTTTCTCCCCTTCTTTTTTACTAATCAAATTCCAGAAACACGTTAGTCTGCTAGCAGCTTGGGTAGCAGTGCTGTACATGTCTGGCCAAGATGAACAAGGCAGGGATCCTAGGAAGATTTATTATTTTTTTAAGATTGAAAAAGGCCAGACTTAGCTAGCTTATAAGACTTTTGCCTTTATCCTTTACCTCCATTTTTTTTTGTCTGGAGTGCACATGTGATGCTCAGAGGTGGAATTAGACATTTTACAACCTGGAGGACAAAAACTATGTGCTAAATAAGGTAGAATAGGAGGAGCAAAGGGTCTGGGCCTTCAACGAGTCCTTGAGCAAGTGTACACCTGGAAGGTGTACTTCCAGACTACTTGGTCAGGAAAAGCAAATGTCTTTTGACCAAATGTCTCAGCCATTGGGTTTCTCCTCCAGGTGGCTAAGTCTTAGTTGGCAGGAGCTTTAATTGAGAGGATCTAGGGAAGCAGAGAGGAGGGGGAGGGCCATTCATGGCAGGCACAGAGGTGGGAATGAATGTGGCATGTCTGGGGAACAAGGCATTGAATAGTCTGGAGAGTAAGTTATTCCAACGGGAAAATGGTGAAAAGATGGGAAAAACCAGATAAGTATTGAACTGATTAAATATTAAAGTTTTGGGCTTTCAAAATACTGAGAAGTGCACTAACAAATATATTTAGGGCTAATTGGATTAGATCGGCTTCCATCGATGATAGTTTTGTTCTGAAAAAAAAAAAGGTCTTATTATCAATTATTAGAATGAGTCAGATATGCCTTCATAATGAAAATTCCACTGCATTTTCAAGAACTGGATGAGGATTCATGGAGGTCGGGATAGCAGATGCTGTGTTGCTGGTATCTGATACAGATTGTGTCTACACAAGAGAAAGCGAAGTGGAAACCTGGCGATGGCTCTGACTGACTGAATTTTTCCCTCTCTGCTGAGTGAAGCTTTATTATTCAGTAGATATCATTCAAGCAGAAGCTTGGTAAATTCTCAAAGAGCTTTAAGTAGCTTCCTTTACCTTTCCTGGGGCTGTTGGACTATAGCAGACATTAAGTTTGCTGGGGGACTTTGTTCAGTACAGATGCCTGGACCTGATCCTCAGAGAGTCTGGCATAACAGGTTTGGGGTGGCCATCAGGAATCTTCATTTTTTAACAAGTGCTCCTGGTGATTCTGTTTCAGGTGGTTTTCTGAGTGCCCCGATCTGTAGTCTGTTCCCCTTCTTTATGTCCTCTACACCCCTGTGCCAGTGCTGTGGTGCTCTCCAGAAAGAAAGGAGTTTCTGAAGGTGAGGATCTCACTTAATCTCCCATGACTTTCTACTAGTAGTTCAGAGCTTTCACTAAAGGACATCGTTTTCCAGATTCTTCTCATATCTTTTAAATATTTTTGTTTTTTCAGATTCCAAAGGAATACTGTTTATTCCTTCATTCTATTCCTTTATTCTTTTATTTTATCCTAGATAATTCTGTTAACTGCAGAACTTGTAAAAATTCAGGAAGGGTTCCATAAGAAAATACAAATCATCACCATTTGTCTACTTAGAACCATTGCTAATGTTCTGGTGTACGTCCTTTTTCTTTCTTCATAGAAATGGAAACCAATCACCTCAAAGACCTACGCTGTTTTTCATATCCTTCATGCTTTATCTTCTCAGGCTTGCTGATGTTAGGGTCCTGATTGCTAATATGAAAATGAAGATGCTCTGCTTTTTTAAAATTTATCAGTCTACCGTTCATCATTATAAGACCTCTCTAGAATACTGTGCACACATCTCTGTTTTATAAGGTAAAGATACCCTTAATAAATGAACAAGGTCTGTTGGTTTAAAATAATTAGTGTAATCATTTCAGGAAAGACTTGGACAGAAATCACTTCTTGTTTTTGTGTGAATTTGAGTTACAAGCAAGTCTCCTTGTATCACTTGCACTTAAAGCCTTACCTCTTATTGTGTAAGAGAAGGACACCCAAGGCACCAGTCCACCATGCCTCTGTGTGTTTATGTCAATAAATGGTGGTGTTGTAAGAGCCTAGATAGATGGCTTCTTGAATCAACCAGGAATCTTTGGTTGCAAACAATAGAAACTGACCCTGGCTTACATAAAATGGGAAATTTCCTGACTGGACAGGAGCAGCTCATAGAACCAGAGGAGAAGCAGCAGAACTGGGCCTCAGTGAAGGTGGAAGGACTGCTCAGAAGGCCTAGGTGGCAGGGCCTAAAGGGTGGTCTCTTCTGAGCACTTGTCTCAGGAGGAATCGGCACTATCCGTTTCCTGCCACTGCGTCCGTCCTCGGGGAGAACACCATGTTTAATGTTTATTTACCCATTCATTCACCCTTCTAGGTATTAGGGTTACAACAGTGAGCAAAACAGACAAAAGCCATGCCCTCATGAAGCTAATATTGTAGTTAGGGGAGATGATGGTAAACTACTAAACACAAATGAATAAAACATTTAGTATGTTAGATGGTGATAAGTGTTATGGAGAAAAATGATGGAGGGTATGGGGAGATTAGGGAGCTGCAGTGGGAGGGTGATGCAGTTTCAAATTGAGTGGTCAAAAGAGGCCTGACCCGGACGGTGACGTTTGAGTCAAGACGTGGAGGAGATTAATGTAGATGTTGGGTGATGAACTTTCCTGGCAGAGGGGACAGTGTTGACTTACACTTTAAAAGGATCATGTTGGTTGCTCTGTCGAGAATACAGTGAAAGGGGCCAGAAACTGAGTCAAGGTCACCAGTGACAAAGCATATGCAGTCATGCCGGTGGGAGATGGGTTGGGCTTGGGCCAGAATGATCTCAGGAGGTTATGATGAGAAGTGATCAGGTTCTGGATCTGTTTTGAAGGAAGAACTGTCAGAATTTGATGGTGGCCAGGATGTAGGGAGTGAGAGAAAGAGATGAATCAATGGTGATTTCCAGGTGCTTTACCATGAGCAGTTTTAAAGATGGAGAACCGTATAGGAAAGAGCAAGTTTGCTGGGGTTGAAAGTTTGGTTTGGGTATATTAAGGGTGAGACTGAGTGGAAGTATCAGGAGTAGGCAGTTGGACATGCGAGGAGGCCATCTGGGGTTCATGGGAGAAGTTTGTGGTGGAGAATGGTATTTAAAGTTAAATATTTTAAATTCATATAAATGGCATTTAAAGCCAAGAGGTTGGTTGATATAAACTTGGTAGTAGGATGGAAAAGAAGAAGCCTGAGGTGATAGTGGGGGTGGGAGGTGGTCTTGAAAATGGGACTTTGAAGGAGTGATCTAATCAATTGGACTAACTTGTGTCTTATAGCCATGCCTTTGTCTGGGAGTGGGAGCAGTCTTATCAAGGTGACAGTCTCACTGAGACTTGCAAACCGTGGTGAAGGTGGTTCCACAGTCATTTTCCAGACGAAGGAATGGACCCTGTGCAGGCATAAATAACTCATGGCCACTACATTCCCCTTTCCAGACTTTATTAGATATACATTTAGCTCTTTTCACAAAAACATGAAATAAGTAAGTTGCATATGACATACAAAGGCACACTGATCTGGATTACGTAAAGTTGCTAGATCCTTTTGCTAATTCATGTTATTTCATTTCTTAATAAAAATAAATTCAACAATACCCACTGTCTCTTGAACACTTGAAACTGAATTTGGTTGCCAAATGAGTACTAGATTGTAAAACCTTAAGGTTTTACAAGAATTATGTCATATTTGTCTCTGGGTTCCTAATGCCCAACATTGAGCTTAACTTAGGTTATGTGTTCAATATGTGCCTTTAGAACAAATTAATGTGTGGATCATTTGGGGCAGCTAACACCTTTTATTTCCTTTAAGTTACTGGGTGATATATCTAATATATCAGATATATGGTATATCAGAACTCTTGTTTGTAGGGCAGAAACCCAGCTAAAACTGTCTTAAGCAAGAGAGGAAATTTATTCGTTCTCATGATTAAAATAAAGCAGTAATTTCAGGCATGGCTGGATCCGGGTGTCAGACAATGTTATCATGTATGTCTCTCACTTCTGACAGTGCTTTCTTCTTCAAGGGCATCATTCTCACACAGGGTCTCTCCCACTTGCACCCCATTTTCTCCAGATGGTATTTCTCCTGTGAGTTTTTAAGAAAGTGTTGGCATTCTATGTGTAGACATTTGTACAGTAGATTAGAGTGTCCTGAATGCCACAGAGGGAAACCAGCAGATCCATACTTACATTACCAGCTTATCAACTCTTATGGAAAGGAAACACCTGATAGTTCTTGAAAAAGTTACTGGATGGGGGTCACATGCCTGTCACTGAGTCAATCACTGTGGCCTGGGTGAGTCCTCTTCTTGGGTAGGCTTGGTCAATGCTTGCCAGGAGTGCGTGGACCTTGGGGCAGGCTCCACCGAAGTTGTATCATCAAGCAAGACATGATCCCCTCAAGAGAAACTGAGGTGCTAATAGCTGAAGATGAAGGAGTGGATTCTGAGCAGGAAGAAATGACAGATGACCATTACGAATACAGAGTTTATCATAGGAGCATTTGGGGGAAGCAGCCACAATCTTTGACTCTTCTACAGTGTCCATTTACACAGAAACTTCTGCAACTGACTGTGGTTTGGAATAAGTTGGCAAATATCAAGTAGTTGTGCTTGAACTTCGTAAACCAGAGCACCACGATGCTGATGTCTGTTTCCTGTCTCTCTCTCTGCACCTTGGGCTTGAGAGAGCAGCTCCAGGCATTGCCTGCCCCTCTGAAGGCTCACAGGGCTGAGGCCACCTGGAGCCCTGCCCAGAGGACACCCTGTTAAACATGGAGATGAAGTTATCACAGGCTTGGCAAATTTTCCTCTGGCTGTTTTATGATAAAACCCTCAGCCAAGGAGATGATCCAGAGCATGGTGCTTCAGAACAATGAAACCCCTTGGTGGAACACCACAGACTCTGGAAAAAAGAATTTTAATACCCCTTGGGGAAAGTTGCTGTAATTTTGAAAGTGTTTTACTCAGGAAAGGAGCCTGTGATTTGTGAAGCAATACTAATCTGCTCGTGGGAAGCTGCAGCATGAAATGAGACAAGGTGTGATAACCTGTCAAGTTCCAAAGAGAGATGATTTAGGGGGAGATAGTGGTTTGAAAATGTGAGGATGGGTGTTACTAACTTAATCCATATGATGCCTTCAAAACAAAAAGTATATTAGGGGCGAAAGGCATGAAACAGACATTATTCATCGTCTCCAGGTGATATTTCTCCTGTGAGTTTATAAGCAAGTGTTGGCATGCTGTGTGCAGACATTTGTACAATAGATTAGAGCACCCAGATCGCCACAGATGAAAAGTAGAGGGGGACACCTTTGACTCTTTCCTTTCCCCCTCTAATTTATCTATCTCATTTATTCCAGACAAGAGCTCCTTTCCTTTGTGAAAATTAGAGACATCTGTAGTTAATACAACCTGAGTTGAGGATAATCAAAGCTCACGCTGCCAGGTGTGAACAGATTGCTTGCTGGGTCCGGAAGGTGACTCTTTTCCTACTCCTCCTCTCATGGGCACCATCCACAGTCATTAGAAGGTGTTTTCCGGGAGTGGGTGAGGAGGGAGGGGAAAAAGAAAAGTGTTCTGGTGGGAGAAGCAGATGCTGGCTGGACCAAGATGACTCATATACTGGCAATGTGCTTCCACTTCTATAAGACAGTTCCACAGACTCTCCTGCTATTCTCGGGGCTTGGGGTGATGCTGTGAAGGGGGAACATGGACCCTTGAATGGTTCCATATTTGGGTAATGTTCCAACTGCAACAACTCACTTTTGCTAGGATGTTGGAAAGACTTTCCAAATCTAGGTAACAGATTCTGAGCGTGGTCTATTTCTCCTGGGAAGATGGGACTGCAAGGTGTCTCTACTTAGAAAGAAACGAGGATGAAGTTCTATGGTAATTCCTATATGATTTTTGTTTTGAAGTTTAAATTTTCTTTATTTTTAACTAATTTAAACTTAAAAACTGATGCACAAGGCCATCACTGGAGAATTTTAAAATTTGTTTGGAACAACTTGGTTATGTGAAGCTACTTTAGAAAATACTTTATTTTTTGGAGCAGTTTTAGGTTCATGACAAAATTGAGGGGAAGGACAGAGATATCCCTTATGCCCTTTTCCCCACTACATGCAGATTCCCTGCCCAGCTCTCAACACCCCCCACTGGAGTGGTGCATTTGTTACAATGAATGAACTGGCTTTGACACATCATCACCCAAAGTCCATAGTTTACATTAGGCTTCACTCTTGGTGTGGAGTATTCTGTGGGTTTTAACAAATGTATAGTGATCATACGTATCCACTGTTTTAATAACATACAGAATAGCTTCACTGCCCTAAAAACCCTCTGTTGTCTGCCATTCATCCTCCTCCCACAAGCCCTGGCAACCACTGATCTTTTCACTGTCTCCATAGTTTTACCTTCTCCATAATGTTATACAGGTGGAATCGAACAGTATGTAGCCTTTTCAGATTGGCTTCTTTTACTTAGTAATATGCATTTAAGATTCCTCCATGTGTTTTCATGGCTTGATAGTTTTTCTTTTTTTAAAAATTATTTTATTTTTCAATTTCAGTTAACATTCGAAATTATATTAGTTTTAGGTGAAGAGCATAGTGGTTATACATATATGTAGATGAAGCAATCACCTTAATAAGTCTCGTACCCACCTGGCACCATATATAGATAACGTAATATTATTGACTATGTTCTTTATAATGTACTTTACATCCCATGACTGCTTTTATAACTTCCAATTGTGCTTCTTAATCCTTTCACTTTTTTTCCCCTAGCCACCACCTCTGCCAAACACTTTCCCATCTGGCTAGATAATATTTCACTCTCTGGATATACCACATTCATGTGGTTTTGAAATGGTGGGTTTACCCGTTTGGGACAAGGGGTGTCACAAATAGTGGGGCCAAGCTGGTGAGCTGCATAAGTCATGGGCAAGCTGTCTTCTGCTTGCTGACACTGGAGTGCCACTTATTGCATTGATTTAGTGGGCATGGGAAACTTGTGCTGTCTTTTCACCTTTAATTTTTTTATTGTTGTTCTATTACAGTTGTCCCAATTTCCTTCTGTTGCTTTCCCCTGCCCCACCCATCTTCCTGCTCACACCATGAATCCCAACCCTATTGTCCTTGTCCATGGGTCATTTATACATGTTCCTTGACTAGACCCTTCCCCTGCTTTCTCCCTTATCCTCTACCCCCTTTCCTCTGGTCACTGTCAGTCTGTTCCTTGTTTCCATGCCTCTGGTTCTATTTTGCTCCTTTGTGTTTCTTGTACATTAGGTTCCTCTTATAGGTGAGATTATATGGTATTTGTCTTTTCCCCACCTGGCTTATTTCACTTAGCATAATACTCTGCAGTTCCACTGATGCTGTCACGAAATGTAGGAGTTCCTTCTTTCTTTCTGCTGCATAGTATTCCATTGTGTAAATATACCACAGTTTTTTTAATATATTTTATTGATTATGCTATTACAGTTGTCCCATTTCTCCCCCATCATTTCCCTCCACCCTACACACCCTCTCCCACCCACATTCCCCCCTTTAGTTCATGTCCATGTGTCATAAGTTCTTTAGCTTCTACATTTCCCATACTATTCTTGCCCTCCCCCGTCTATTTTCTACCCACTATCTATGCTACTCATTCTCTGTACCTTTTCCCCCCTCTCTCCTCCTCCCACGCCCCTGTTGCTAACCCTCCATATGATCTCCATTTCTGTGGTTCTGTTCCTGTTCTAGCTGTTTGCTTAGTTTGCTTTTGTTTTAGGTGTCGTTCTTAATAGCTGTGAGTTTGCTGTCTTTCCACTGTCATATTTTTATCTTCTTTTTCTTAGATAAGTCCCTTTGACATTTCATATAATAAGGGCTTGGTGATGATGAACTCCTTCAACTTGACCTTATCTGAGAAGCACTTTATCTGTCCATCCATTCTAAATGACAGCTTTGCTGGATAGAGCAATTTTGGATGTAGGTCCCTGCTTTTCAAGATTTCAAATATTTCTTTCCAGCCCCTTCTTGCCTGTAAGGTCTCTTTTGAGAAATCAGCTGACAGTCTGATGGGAACTCCCTTGTAGGTGACTGTCCCCTTATCCCTTGCTGTTTCTAGAATTCTCTGCTTCATTTGAATCTTGGCTAATGTAATTACGATGTGCCTTGGTGTGTTCCTCCTTGGATCCAACTTCTTTGGGACTCTCTGAGCTTCCTGGATGTCCTGGAATTCTATTTCCTTTGCCAGATTCGGGAAGTTCTCCTTTATTATTTGTTCAAATAAGTTTTGCACTTGTTGCTTTTCTTCTTCCCCTTCTGGGACCCCTATAATTCGGATGTTGGGACGTTTAACGATGTCCCAGAGGTTCCTAAGCCTCTCCTCATTTTTTTGAATTCTTGTTTCTTCCTCGTTTTCTGTTTGGTTGTTAGTTTCTTCCTTCTGGTCCACTCCATTGATTTGAGTCCCAGTTTTCCTTCCATCTCTATCAGTTCCCCATGCATCTTCCTTCATTTCACGGATTGTAGCTTGCATTTTTTCATCTAATTTGTGAGCAAAATCAACCAATTCTGTGAGCATCTTGATGACTAGTGCTTTGAACTGTGCTTCTGATAGGTTGGCTATCTCTTCACTGCTTAGAGGAATTGGCTCTGGGGCTTTTATTTGTTTTCCGGTTTGAGCCATTTTTGGTGGTTTTTTTTTTTTGTTTTGTTTTGTTTTGGTTTGGTTTTAGTCTGGTCGCGGTTATTACGTATGAGGGGTGGAGCCTTAGGTGTTCCTCAGGGCGGGGCAGCCCAGTCGCCTGGTTGTGACGCTGTATGTGGGGGCGGGGTCTGAGAGGGAATAATGGCACCTGCTCCGCTCTCTCCTGGACTCCGGCCCTTTCCGCTGCTTCCCCTTCACCTGGATTATCTGGGCACGCGCCCATGCTGTTACGTAGTGAAGAGTGGAGCCTCTGGCACTCCCCAGTGTGGGGCAGCTCAGTCGCTGGGTTGTGACGTTGTATGTGGGGGCGGGGTCTGAGAGGGAACAATGGTGCCTGCTCTGCTCTCTCCTGGATTCAGTCCCTTCCGCCAGTTCCCCTCTGCCTGGACCGTCTGCATGCGCGAATGTGGGACCACCTGGTCAGCCATCCACCTTGTGTGGCCTCAGTGGTTCTGCACAGTTGCCCCCCTGTGCCCAGGGTCCGCCACCTGCCGCCTGTGGGCCTGGGGACTGCCAGCCGCCACCTGTGCACCTGGGAACTGCAAGCCGCTGCTGCTTGCATTCCTGGGTCCGCACCTCCACTTTCTCCTGCTGAGACTCCGCCCCTCTTACCAGCTGGATGAATGGTTGTTGGACTTCCGTACAGTTCAATTTTCTATAAGTTCTGGTTGTTTTCTTGTTTCTAAATATCTGTTGTCCTTAATTTTGGTGGTGAGAGGAGGCACAGTGTGTCCACCTACGCCTCCATCTTGGCTGGAAGTCCCCAAATGTTCAATATACCACAGTTTTTTAATTGACTTATTTACAGATGGGCACTTAGGCTGTTTTCTGCACTTGGCTATTGTAAATTGTGCTGCTATGAACATTGGGGTGCATAGGCTCTTTTGAATTGGTGTTTCAGGGTTCTTAGAATATAATCCCAGCAGTGGAATTGCCAGGTCAAAAGGCAGTTCCATCTTCAGTTTTCTGAGGAAATTCCACACTGTTTTCCACAGTGGCTGCACCAGTCTGCATTCCCACCAACAATGTACTAGGGTTCCCTTTTCTCCACAACCTTGACAGCACTTTTTTGTTGATTTGGTTATGATGGCCATTCTGACTGGTGAGAAGTGTTGTCTCGTTGTGGTTTTAATTTGCATCCCTCTGATGGCTGGTGATGTTGAGCATTCCTTCATATGCCTCTGGGCCTTTTGTATGTCCTCCTTGGAGAAGTGTCTGTTCAGGTCCTTTGCCCATTTCTTAATTGGATTGTTTGTCTTCTTGGTGTTGAGTTGTATGAGTTCTTTATATATGCTGGAGATCAAACCCTTGTCCCAGGTATTATTGGCGAATACATTTTCCCATATGGTTGGTTCCCTTTTCATTTTGCTGATGTTTTCTTTAGCTGCATAGAAGCTTTTTAGTTTGATGTGGTCCTGTTTGTTTGTTCTTTTCTTTATTTCCCTTTCCCTAGAGGATATATTGGTGAAAATATTGCTGTGTGGAATATCTGAAAATTTCCTGCCTATGTTTTCCTCTAGGACTTTTATGGTGTCATGGCTTATGTTTAAGTCTTTTATACATTTTGAATTTATTCTGGTGTATGGTGATCTAGTTTCATTTTTTTCATATACATTCTCCCAACACCATTTGTCGAAGAGGCTATTTTTACTCCATTTTATGCTCCTGCCACCTTTATCATATTTTAATTGGCCATAGAGACACAAGCTCTCTATTCTGTTCGACTGATCTTTGTGTCTATTTTTATGCCAGTACTAGACTGTTTTGATTACAGTGGCCTTGTAATATAGTTTGATATCAGGTATTGTGATTCTTCCTGCTTTGTTCTTCTTTGTCAAGATTGCTGTGGCTATTTGGGGTCATTTTTGGTTTCATATAAACTTTTGAAATATTTGTTCTAAATGTGTGAAATATGTCATTGGTATTTTAATAGGGATTGTATTGAATGTATAGATTGCTTTGGATAGTATGGACATTTTAATTGTGTTAATTCTACCAATCCATGAACACAGCATATACTTCCATTTATTTGTGTCGTCCTTAATTTCTTTCTTCAGTGTTCTGTAGTTTTCTGAGTACAAGTCTTTTACCTCCTCAGGTGAATTTATTCCTAGGTGCTTAGTTTTCTTGTTGCTATAGTAAATGGTATTTCCCCCAATTTCTGTTTCTGATTTTCATTGTTGGTGTACAATTTATGGAGACCGAATAACATGGTATTAAACAGTGAATGGGTTAACAATGAGATCAAGGAAGAAATCAAAAAGTTTTTGGAAATGAATGAAAATGAACACACAACAGCCCCAAACTGTCCCTGTGATGGGGAAGTACAGGACCATTTCTTGCATCTTCACACACTGAAGGGCAGGTCTCTCTGAACATGGTCAATTTTAGAGATCGGATATGCTCTGTACTTGTAATTCATGAATGAATCTTCACTCACTTATATCCCCATCAATCCCCCAAATCACACTTCAAACACTGCAAGTCTCATAGACCAACCTAAACAGGGACTGACCCAAACTTAGTCTGGATCACCCCAAACTCTATCCAAGCTGCCTCAAACTTCAAATTGCCAGCTAGTTTAATTAGCCCACAGTTGATTTCTTGACCATGTCATTAGTTAGGTTGTTTCCCCATGAGTTCTTATTGAAACAAAGCAAGTTCTGGGTGACACTGAGGAAGCTGTTGTTTCTAGGGATTCTCAGGAATGAAAACCTTTCTCTAGTTAGGTCACATGGGCACATAACCATATCATTGGTGCTTGGAGGTCTGATGTGCCCCTTACTCACTCTTGACAGAGGTAGTTATTGCCTTGGGGACATAACAGTCATTCCCCTAAGTTATTGCACAGAAAATACATCAGAAAGTCATTGTTAAGATGAAGGGAGACCTCTCAGGTCACCATTAGCTCACAGATTTTGGTTGTGAATTCTAACCACAAGAATGTAGATCTGGGTCCTCCAGTATGAGGTGAGCTCCATAAGGTGTGGGGCTTGTGTCTTATACTACTTCCCTGTCCTTTACGACTTGTAGAACAATCATTGGACAATTTAGCCTGGAGAGGCAAGAAGATGGCCTGGGGACTTTAGGAAAAGGGAATGGTTTTGTAGATATTCAGTAGTGCAGAAGAGGTGATCATTTAGACAGACCATGTATAGACTTCAAATGAAGAAATGGATAGCAATGCTGGTTTTGAAGTTTTGCAGTGGAAGGAAAGCAGTCTATTGAAGATAAGAAATTGAGGTTTACAACCTATAGAGGAATGTGTTTCTTTCGCTCCTTTTGTATTTGCTTCAAATCCTTTTTTTTTGTAATAGAAATGGGCATAAATGGAGAAAGAAAAAGAAGGCATTCCCAAAATGTATTCGTAAAAAGACTGGATCTTTGGGTCTTAGATGTGTGTTTTAGAATCTAGAGGTTTTGTGGTCAACTGTATCAGGTTAAAGCAAATTAATATTTTGTTGGTGCTATTAATATGTGAATATCAATTAAAAGCTTCCAAGAAGATTTCTATAGTATGTATCATTACTCAAAATTATTTAATCATGGAGCCCTCAAAACACTTCAGTATTTTATTCTATACTATGATTATTTCAGGGCTTGCAAACTGGATGTTCCAATTTGCATGCTAGAATGTTTTAAAATAAATGGGATTTAAATAACTTTGAGTAGTGCATGGTCTTACTAGTTCTACACTGGACTCTACTGTTTTATTCTCAATCTGATTTAGACAATTAGTTACCTACTTATAGACATTTGGGTTTTCTACTCATAGCTCACTGTGGATGGTTCAGAAAAGAAAGGAGTGTGGCCTACGAATATTGGAACTAAATACATTTCATGCTCTTAGAAGGCAAGAGAAATCTGGGACTTCTCCAGTATCAGAAAGAAAAAAAAAAAAGAAGGAAAGAAGATGGTAGGGTCACTAGTGGACCATCTCATTGTAGCTTCACTCAGTGTAGGAAGCCTTTTCAAAGCACTCTGGACATAGACATTTCGTGTTTACTTCAGCACCTTTAATGACAGGAAATTACTACAAATATAAAAACTTAATATACATATAAAACCAGGATCTTTTGCACATCTCGCTTAAGATTTCCACCTAATGGTCCTGCTCTATGGTAGAACATAGAACAAATCCTTGTCTTTGCTACAATGCCCCTTTTATTGGATGGTCCTCCAAACATACCAATTCCTTCAATGGTTTCTAATTTGTAATATTTTCTACATCTCTTCGTTGGTTTGATCCCACTCCTATGGAATGGATAATCAATAGCTTGATCACATAGTATATCGAATTTGAACAGAGCATTTAGAGTTGCATGCATCATTCAGGATGTGTCCTGCTCAGTGCAGGCTGTTTTGGGACTTATATTCATAATCTGGGCATCATGCTTCTCATGACGCAGGCCCAGATTGCCTTGGTTTGGCTTTTTCAGTGGCAATGTCCCTCAATTGGTTCACTTAAATTTACAGTCAACCACAGGTCATAATCTCTTTCATACAAAGGTAAGCCAAGCCTCTTGATTCAGGAAAATTGTCTTGACTTCATTATAGTTAATTTAGAAATGGCTGTGTTAACCAAGATTTATACATTGGGTTCTCTGTGAAATGTAATAATATAAAATTTATGTATTCATGAGAAAAGAAGTTGATTGATCATTTTATTACTATATATTGAGAAATAAAAGATTGAGTTCTGGTTTTCAAGAAATATCCAGTTGGGAGGAAAAGATCCAGATTTATTTAGAAAGCAGTTAGTGAAGAATATGAGGAAGTCTGTAAACGATAAATTGTGTCCAGTAGACCAGAAGTCCTGATTAGAGTAAAGTTGAGGCTACAATGGTGGGAGATATAAAAGGTTTCATAAAAAAGTAAAAGACTCCCTGGTGCTTGAACAGAGCTTTGAATTGGACTAGTACAGACTGAGGGGTGGGTCTTATTGGTGAAAGGATTGGCAGAGGTGGTCTCATTCGATAGCATAAAAGGTGTCTTTGAGTATTAAAAGGTAGGTGGGGCTAGTTATAGTGGGCCCTGATATCAAGACAAAGGAATTGAGCCTTGAGAGTTTAGGTCTTGGGAAAGGTGTGAAATGGCTGAAACAGTGCTGAAGGAAGTCTAGTCTGGAAGTGGTATTTAGGATGTGTTTGCGGGGCTGGCGGCAGGGGCCACAGCTCCAAGGCAATTGGAATAAATAAGCAAGGATCATCTGTTTTGAAAGACCATTTTGAAAGGGAAAAGACGTGATCTGTTTGATTGCAAAGAGGTGAAGAAGAAGGGTTAGATAAACATGACTTCATAGTTCCATATCTGGTTGATGAGGATATGGTGGTTCCACGGTCAGAACTGAAGAAATACATATTGGGATGAAAGAGGCTGATTTTGTTTGGGGCTAGATTGGGTGGCAGTGTGGGCTTGGGACAGCATTCAAATGACATGGTCCAGTAAACCATTTGGAGATTGGATGTGGGTGAGCTGCTGCTGGTGAAGAAAAGTGTGAACAATGTGATAGTCTCCCCTTCTTAGTACATGCCCTGGTGTTCATTTCTGAGTGAGCAGACAGGTGTGTACCTGGTACAGAAGTTAGGGGCAGGTGCTTCAGAGTCAGACAGATCTGGCTTCAAACTCCACTCTGCCACTTACTAGCAGTGTGACCTGGGCAATCAATGCAACCTTCTGGAGCCTCAGGACAGTCATCTTTAAAAGGAGGGGTAATAGCACCAACTACAAAAAGGCTTTGGGAGAATTGAATGTAAGTGAGTACAGCCTGGCTGGGTGGCTCGGTTGGTTGGAGCATTGTCCCATGCACCAAAAGGTCGTGGGTTCAATCCAGGTCAGGGCAAATACCTAGGTTGCAGGTTTGATCCTGGTTGATGCACATGTGAAAGGCACTCTATCAATGTTTCTCACATCGATGTTTCTCTCTGACATCAATGTTTCTCTCTCTCTAGCTCTCTTTCTCCCCTTGCCCCTTTCTCTCTCTCTCTAAATCAATAAACATATCCTTGGGTAGGCATTAAAAAAGTGGGTATAGTTTAATTTACAAACAAGTGTGCTGTTATTGGTGATGTCACTGCTGTCTGGCTGCCTGCAGCAACTGCTTTCTACCCATCAATGGGCTCGAGCTCTCAGGAGACTTCTTAGGGACTGAGACTGTTCTGAACCGAGACTGTTCTGAGTGTGGGGATCTTGCTGATAAACTTTTCATTACTGTGGAGCTGCTGAGCAGAGATAAAAAGCATTTGCCACTTTCTGAGAGCCTGGTTGAAGAAAGATAGCCACTCACCATGGGTGAAGAGTATTTTCTTTAAGCTGCTTCCAGAGCTTCTGCCTACCTCCCGACTTCCATGGGAGGGCTAGCTTTGTACAGCTGCCATAGCTCAGCTATCATCCTTTGTAAGTCTTTACCCCACCTTCAGTAGCTGCGTCTGAGAATTCTAACATGTGAGGACCACAGTGAACTCAGAATAAACATAGGCAGCAGCCAAAGCATGAAGATCTTCCCCAAGTACTCCAGCTCCTGCATAGACATGGGCTTTAAGTAATTGCCCCATGCCAGGTCTCAGGATGCATTTCAGGTGCTTGTAGGTCATTTGGCATTGACTACAAACCCACAGTGGAAATACCAACACAGCTATTTCATGTGCTGCGATCTCAGCAAATGCAGCACACAAACAAGCCAGGATTGGGTAGCCTGTGTGTGGTAACATAGGTGAGGGCAGCCAAGCCTGTCTGAACACAGAGAACTCCAGGAAACATGAATGGGGACTCTTGGCAGCCTTTGGAAAAGCTAGATTCCTCAGCACAGGGCCTGGGAAGCTATTTATACTTAGATTATTTTTTTCTTAGTAATGTAGAAGGTGTCCAGTCTGATAGTGGAACACCCTAGGACTGTGAGAAAGTCTCCTCTCCTATGTCAACTTCTTGGAAGATGACCCGTGCCTAATTCAGCTGCTACCTGGTCCCGGGGTGTGTGTGTGTGTGTGTGTGTGTGTGTGTGTGTGTGTGTGTGTGTGTGTGTGTGTCCAGCTCTCAATTGGACAGCAAAGCAACTGCATTCCACTTCTCTGGACAAATGACTTAGGCCAGAAAGGCTTGGGGCTCCATGTTGGTGCTCACCTTTTGGTCACTGGCCATTCCCACTTGGCACCCAATGAATGCAGTCTTTTGTGTGGTTTAGATGTGATTGTAGCTAATGGTTTTGAAACACAGATTTGCATAGGTAAGCATCTTGTAAAATATTTTTCTAAAAGCATTTATCAAGGAGAAATGGAGAAATGTGCAAGCCCAAAGGTAGAAGGAAGCTGGGGGAGGGAGCAGGAGAAGAGGTGAGAGTGGAATACCAAAACATATGCTTTTCAGCTGCCCTGGCCGATCCTGGAGCCCCGCTCCAGTGGGGGTAGGGGGTGCAGCTCTGCAGGTTGCAGTGTGGATCTGAGAGATTTATGCCCTGCACACTGAACACATATCGATGACTCTCAACGGCACAATTTTGAAAAGGTGATTATGGGTCTGACATGAAGAAATATTTTACATGAAATTGCTGAAAGATCTCTGGGTATTAAGCAATAATCACCTTAATGTTTTAGAAAGTCTTCCAATTTGTTTCCCATTGGCGTCTTGGCAGCTGGGATTTGCGTGCCACTTAGTGTCTAGTTCTAGGCATCCTGCACACCAGCGCACTAAGGATGGGGGCTCCCCTTGAAGAAGCATGCGCCATGGATTGGGGGTAAGTCTCAGCAGCTTTAAAAATGTGCATAGACTTGATATCTGTGATTCAACCTCCTGAAAAGTCTTGAAGAAAAAAATTAGAAAAAAAGATTTTCATTGAAAAGATACGTGGTCAAAGATGGTTATCATAGTGTAATTTTTTTGTATATGTCCTTCCAGGATTTAATGCCATGCTTCTTTCACGTACACATTTTAAGAGAATAAGGTTGGAAACACCATGAATGTGCCCAAATAGAGGATTTGGTGTTTTAAATAGTACTATACGATAATGGTAGACAGATAATCGTATAGTAAGGGGAAGGGACTAGACAAAGAACATGTATGAATGACCCACGGACATGAACAACAGTGTGAGGGATTGACTGTGAGAGTGGGGGGTGGGCTGGGCAGAGGAGGGCAAAGGGAAAAATTAGGAAAACTATTATAGAATAACAATAACATTTTTTTTAAAAAAGGTACTATGGAATATTATGTATTACTAAGTCCAAATAACAAGTTGTAGCATAGTATGTATATGTGCCATGGTTCTATTTTTATAAAATGCAAGTGCATGCATATTTCTGAGAGTATGAATTCTTGAAAGGCATATGTAAACCTGCAAAGATGGTTACCTATGCATGGTAAGGATATGGGTGACTTTGCTTTTTAAAACATTAACTTGACAGTATTTTTGTGATAAACATAGGTAATTTACGTTGAAGAAAGCAGGGGATGATGTCTTAACGAGGGACTCTGTTGTTGGCTTTGGTCCATTGCCATGTGGGCTTCTCCCTGAATAGTTTGTGCCCATGTGACCTTCACGGAGTGTGGAGCAGAACCAATTCTGCTGTTGGCCTAAGGTGTCCAGTAGGCTATTCTTGCAGCTTAATGGAGCTGCTGAAAGTAGGTCAAGGCTGCAGAGACAATGACAGGCAGCTCCTCTTAAATTCTGATCAATGCCAAGAAAAGGAGCCATTGGTTAATTGACATCTTCTATCAGCTGAGCTTGGGCTACCATGTCAGACTTGTGGGGAGAACACAGGCCTCATCACTGTTGCTGTAATGATTGTGTCTGGCCTGTGGCCACATGTCAGTGCACCAGAAGGCTGCTTTCTTTCTATTGGTCTCTGCTTTTCTTTGTAAAATTGTGTTATACATTTAGATACTGGTTCTGTCAGCATCATGAGTCTTTGCTGCTGAACCTGAGTCAAGGAATGAGAAGTCTATTGGAATCTGGCATTTGTGCTTTGTAATTTGTTATCCTAGTCAACAGGTTGGCTGAAATGTTTGGTGTAATGATTCACCAAAAGGCAGTGTAGTAGCTATCAAAAGTCTGTGTCCTGATTTCTTCCTTCCGTGTCTTCTCTCTTAAGATTGGGTGGGAGGGGCTTTGTTTTTTTAACACATCTGGCCTCTATAATGAGCCTAATTTTGAGTAGTCTTTTCACATTTCTCATTACTGTCCTACTACTAGGAAAATGAAGTTTGAACAGAAAGGCTCTTGAGCTCTCCTCAAGACAAGAAAAAAACTCCGTTCATTTCAGTTGTTTTTCTTCTTTTCATGTGTGCCATTTGGGAGACAAATCAATTTAACTGTTTCTAAGCAAAGGGCCCAGTGCTCATTTGTGCAAAGAAAAAAAAAATGATGCCCCAAGTATCAGATCTCAGTTTCTGTGCCAGTAGGCAAGGAAGCAGTGAGTTCTACAACATCTGCATTAAAATTGGGATTTCTTTCATCATTGCTGGCACCACGTGGGTGAGATGTGTTTCTGGAGGCAGATATTTGGGAAGTCTTCACTTTTTTAGTGTCAGGAATACACTGAAGGGCTGGGGAAAAGGTGTATAAAGGGAGATAACAGTTACTTGGCACTGACAGTGTGCGAGGTGGTTTAATTCCACGTTTCATTCCCAGGTTAAGATTACATTCAGCATTCTGATCCTGAAGCCCACCATGGAAAGCAAAGTGGAATTACCTCTCCAGAGCTGACTGTTTTCCTTAAACTGTTTGTTTCTGAAAATAGGACTCTTCTGTTTTTCTTGGAGTAAGTAACAAAATGAGTCTGGTCAAAAGTAACAATGTTTTAGCTTTGCTCAGTTCAGTTAACTCTGAACATTACTAGATTGAGTCTTGTGCTTAGAAAGAAATCATTTTGTTGACACCTGTAATTTACAGATGAGATCATTGAGATAAGAGGAGACAGGCACTTACCCAGGTCACACAGAAAGTTACAGATTAGGTCCTCGAATCCTAGGATGCTGATCTCCAATTACTGATGATGATACCATGTGAGAACTGATTTCCATTTAGTTGGTTATCAGCCCAGTCCTTTTCCTCATCTTCCTCCCAGCTCAGCAACTATCTGATGAGAAATGGTTTAGGGAGTAAACCTTCCACCTGGATCCAACAGTAAGGACAGAAAGAGATGGCTTCTATTTTCTGATGATTCTGTAACCATGGATCTATATGCTGCTGGTTTCCTACATTAGGTTCATGTCCATGTTGAATTCCAAAAGAGTGATGACAAAATGGAAACTCACAGGGCCCAAGAAAGCATTTGTTGTACCCCAAATCCTTTGGTAGGTCCCAAGAGGAAAGAGACAATGGCTACAAAAAATGACCTATCTACCCACTGAAGAGTTGGCAGTTGAAGCAACAGATACTTGTGATCACTGATGGACATGAACCATCTTTGGGCAAATAGAATCAAATTCAACAAATTATATATATATATTTATTTTAGGCCTTAGAGTAAATTGCAAGTTCAACTCCATAAATGACAAAATGATGTTAATGTGTAGATAAAAATGTAAAAAAGAAGTTAATGTATGGGAAAAGTATAGACATTTTTTTTTTTTTTGCCTGCTACCAGTTACTTTTTTTCTGTCATGAATTCATGACACATTTTAGATTTACTGGTGTGTTGACAAAAGTTCCACCAGACCCACCCATCCCGTTGGTGGAGTTTCTACATGATAGGTAACAGCAGATGTGATGCTCTTGCCTTGGTCATGTGACTCACAGATCAACTATGTCTCAGCCTCACAGTTACCCCAGGGAAGCTTAGCTTTTCACACTGTGTATTTCTTGGGGAAAGTTGTGTTGGAAAATATAAATACATTTATGTAAAAATACTTTTACAGATATTGTTTAGCTCAATCCTCCATTTTTTATACTAGCCATATTTTAACATTTGAAAGCCGAGGAAATGGAGGGTTGGAGGACTGATGGGATTTTACCAAGGGCACGCAGCTCACAGTCAGAGTTGGGACTCAAATCTAAGACTCAGGCTCTTTTCAAAATGGTTTTCCCACTGAGTCCACGTTTGATATTTGATGGAGAAATGCTGAGGCAGCACTGTTGTTAGTTGAAATGAGACATTGCTATGAGCTTTCTAGATTGTTCATGGGTAAAAAAAAACAAAACCCACCTCTGACGTCTATCTATTAGCCAAATAAGCTGTGATGACAGCATTCAGTAGTCACCATTTTATTAGGGGGAATTAGGATTAGCTGAACTCTCCATTTTACCCTCTTGTTCCATTGTTGAGGGATCAGAGCATGGGTGTCAATTTTCAGCTGTGCCACTTATTAGTGATGTGATGTTAGGCAAGTGTGAGCCTCAGTTTTGTGAAAAACGAGGAAAATATCTACTTTAAAATGTTGTTGTGAGATAAAATGTGTTAATGTATGTAAAACACCTAGCCCAGCACTGGGGTAAATAAATATTAGCTCTTACTATTACTGTGACTGAAGTTCTAAGGATGAGACAATGAAATAAATTGTGTGAAAAGCTATTAAATAATTTAAAAACAATTATTCATTGATCAACATCATTGGGTGGTTTTAATTGGAGACTTAATCTATAGAAGCTAATGGAGTCCTTATTAAGAACGGAAAGGTTTCAGGCATTATTTAATTACTTCTCCTGGAGTAGAGAAAGAGTATTTCATTAGATTTCCCTAAGAATCCTACAGGATAGGTGTTACTGTGCACATTCACAGGTGAGGGAAATGAGACTTTTGGAGGTAAAGTAATTGACATGTAATATGTAAGCTGGCAAAGAAAGGACTTGAACTGAAATTGATTTCATTGTGATAACTCACTGAGTGCCTAATACAACCTGCAAGGGTATCTCTGTGATGCTAAAAAATAAAAGCCCAATTAGCCCCCTTGATTAGCCCCCTCTCCTCCCTCCCCTCCCCTCCCTCTAAACAGGAGATTTAACAAGGAGGGTGTCAAAAAATCATGAAGTAGATTCATCTGTTTAATAGAGTGATAGCTCTACTAATTATTAAAGACAGACGTATTTCCTTTCACCAGCATTAGACATCTTTTAAATTGAATTGATAATGTTGAAGATTTGGAAGCCTTTGTTTATGTATTTATGTAGATTATATAAGTAAGATGCAAATTGTTTGTAAATGAATGTACAAGGCATTTTTGTTTAAGCTCCTCATGTCTAGTTATAATGCTTTATATGAATGGAATAGAATGTGAGAGAAATGATTGACACTAAGGTTATTTATTCTAAATGAAATTTTAAGTTGCATCAGTGACTAATATCTTTGAAATAACTTTCAAAGAGTCCTGCTTCTTCATTCAGTGTTGACTGCTTCCCCCATCCTCATTTTACAAATGGATTTTATACCCCTCCCCACAAAGGCTTAGATCCTCCCCTCCCCCAGAAATTAGCATTATATACAAACCCTGATGAGTCAAAAACATCTTAAATATGAGATTCTTTCTCTTAGGAGATAGGCTTTTAAAACAAGGTTTTGATCTGCATTCTGGCATTCTGGTTACATTGTGAGAAGCAGCTATATTCCTTGTTAGCATAACATGAAAATTTCCTTTCCCTTGTAAAGTACCAGGGACAGTGAGAAGGACAGAAAAGAGAGAAAGACAAGAGCAGGAAGTTGAAGAATAAGTCCCAGTGGGAGTTAGGTGAAGGAGAGATGGAAAGAGAGAAAGAAGGAGAAGGAGAAGGAAATGAAGAGAGATGTGGTGAGATAGAAATGGAATGATGAAAAGAGAAATAGCCCCGGCTGGTGTGGCTCACTGGTGCTGATGTGGCCCAGTGGACTGAACACCAGCCTGTTAATTGAAATGTCGCCAGTTTGATTCCTGGTCAGGGTACATGCTGGGTTGCAGGCCAGGTCCCTGGTTGGGGGAGTGTAAGACACAACCAGTTGATGTTTCCCTCCCTATCTCCCTCCTTTGCCCTGCCTCTAAAAATAAGAAAGAGAAATAGAGAGATGGGGACGATGGAGAATGAGAAAGGGGGAGGAGGATCAGAGAGAAAGGAAAGGAGAGAAACCAAAAAGTCAGGACCCCATCTCCTCCTGGGCCCAGCATGGAGCTGGTAAGAAAGAATTTGAAGCCAGAGGGACATATTATCCAGAACCAGTGGTTGAATGTAATTGTAAGCAGACCTACCCGCCCCCTTCAAATGAGTGATGGACTCCTGGCATGTGACCTAGCTTGGCAATCTCCACCCCCTGTCCGCCTGCCATAAGGAGATACGTAATGTCTGGAGTGATGGGAAAGTCATGCCTGCAGATGGTACAGATGGAGTGGCCTCATAAAATGACTCACTGTGAATCCTCACTGAAATCTCCACTATAAAAATGATAATGGAAAAAGCAAAAGAAAGGCTAAACAGGCTTGAAAGAAATTTGTTCCAGCTTGTGTAGTTCCCTTCAAATTTTGAAAGGAGGAGGGAAAAAAAAAGACCTAGTAAGTAAATTGCAAGGAAGATAATGTATCTTCTTCCCTCCTGGCTATAGCCCTTCCTCACCCAGACCTCCTTTCTGACATCAGTATGTAAATGAAAATGGCAAGGGAAGAAGAGGAATCATTTTGGAGGAAGATGTAAGAATTATTTATTAAGCAGTAGGGAGATGTTCTGGAGGGGGAGGGCTAGGAGGCTCAGAAGAAGGGGAGGGGCATTTTGGAGAGCAAAGAGGAGGCTCTCGGGGAACAGGAGAAGTTGTGTTTCATTTGATGTCTGAGGTAGACATTGCCAGAGTGAAGTGGGCCTCCCAGAGAGTGAGGTCAGATACTGGATAAGGGAGTATATAGCAGTTAGTCATGAAGCCCTCTTTAGCAAGAACAGGAAGTGTTTAAGTCCAAAGTGCAGAGAATTCTAAGAGTAAGTATTACTGGCCAATCCAAAGTCACCCAAGACCACAATGCATCTATAGATGATCCCAAATATTGCTCACTTTTATGAATATGGAATTTTTCAGAATTTGAGGGGATTATTCAGTGGAAAGTCTTATGACTTGCCTCTCCTTATTCCCCACTGTGGCAGATCTGAAACTGCAATGGATTACAAGAAGGTGGTAGGAGCAGAGTTATAGGATGGGGGCAGCTCAGACCCTGAGCAGCACATGGAAGCTGGGAGTCAGGGTAGAGCCGGGTTTCGATACAAGGGGGGAGCCCAGAGTGAGGTACTGATGGTTAGTGCAAGGTGGGTCAGAAGCATGGTGTACAGGAGTAGTGTGAATTGGGACAGTCTATATCAGAAATGGTCCAGGTTGACATTGAAGTCAGGAGTGTCTTGCTTGTGTAGATGGCATGTGGAGAGACCTCAGTACAGTGTTCTAAATGGGCAGAGTCTAATGTCTAGGGGCATAGCATGATTGGGACACTTAGTGGGGTACAGAGGTTGGACATTGCCTATTCATAGAGTAGAGTTGTCTTAGGTAGGGGGGTTGGTGAATATGGCAGGTGGGATGGGGTGGCAGTTCTGGAGGCTAGAAGTCTGAGATCAGAGTGCCAGCCTGGTCAGGGGAAGACCTTCTTCTGGGTTGCAGACTTCTTCATGTCCTCACATGGTGGGAAAGTGAGAAAGCTCTCTAGGGTCTCTTTTGTAAGAGTACTAATCCTATTATGAGGTGTTGGGAAGCATCCTGCCTGGTTTCAGGAGTTGTAACCCGCCCCCCCCCCCTCCCCAACCATGGCTAAGGCTAGGTGAATGACCTTCAGACCATAAACCACTAAGGAGACAAAGTTTATCTCCCTGGCAGAAGCACTGCTTCTGCTCCTTTTACTTCATAACTGGCTCCCAATGCTTGATGGGTTAGCCAATGACATGTAAGATTCCCCAAGGGGGAACAACCTAAGAGAGGTACAATCACATGGAGGCCCTAGGAAAGGACTTGGGGGGCTACAACAAAAGGGGGTGATGGACCCTCGACCCTTGGCTATCCTGACAGCCTGAGTCCTCATTCTGTCTGGGGGAAGTCTCCTAATCTCTTGGCTGCCTTGCTTACTCTGCCCGACTTAAGCCTGAAACAATGACAGAGGGCGGTGCAACCCTGTGCTGGGTAGGGCAAGTTCCCTAGGGTGATCAGGCCTAAGAAAGAACATGTAAAATCCTGTGAAACCTGCTTTGCTAAGAATGCTCTCAGTTAAATGATAAAGGTCCGAGCAGGAAATGAGTTTGTTTCCCAAAGTTTTGTAGCCCTTTAGCTAACAGACCCTGACTCAGAATAGGCCCTCATAGTTCTTTGTATTGTTTGATCCTTACTGCCTTACAATGATTAATGAACTTTACCTGTATTCCTGTGCAAATTGAAATCCAGTAAAAACATGTCAAGGCAAGGGCCAGGGAGCTCTCCTCTTGAGAGAGTGGCCAGACCACTCCAAGGCACTCTCCCCTTGAGAGAGTGGCTGTGCTGTCCCCTTTCCTCCACAGGACTTGGTAGTCCATGTGAATTTGTCTCATATCTCATCCATAACGCCGTGGACACTGTGGGCTGGTGCATGTGTCAATGAGGGCTCTACTCTCATGACCTAACTAACCTCCCACAGGCCCCACCTCTTAATGCCATCATGCTGGGCATTAGAATTTCAATGTATGAATTTGGGGGGCGGGGCATAAACATTCAGTTCATGGCAGAGGCCATGGAGAAGAAATACCCTGACTTCTTAACCTTCTCCCTTATCTCTTCCTGGTACCTATCATTAGTTAACCCAGTCTGGAGACAGCAGTGAGGGAATCCATGATGTCAGCCTCCTGGGGCACAGAAGGGTGGAGGATGGTTAGGGTTGAGGGGAAAACAGAGATTGACCAGCATATATGCAAACTCACCCAAATGGCAGTTGTTCAGGGCCAGGTAGTTTGTCTACTTGTGTCTAGACCAAGTCAGAGGCAGCCAGATCTAGCCCATAGGGAGAAGGCCATAAAACTACATAGGCTCTCAGGCCCAGGCCATGATGGCCATGGCTCTTGTTCTGATGAGCAATGAGAGTGTTAATTGGAAAACTGAGGTACAAGCGCTACCCTTCAGAGAGCTCCAACACGATGAGAGATCGGGCAGGTTATATGAGGCCTGTCCGGAAAAAGTCCAGCCACTAATAATATAACAAGAACAATTTGCACGACATTGATGTAACCTGGTAGCCAAGGATAGTGGACTGGAATGCACATGCATGAACAATGATGACTTCACTGTACTAGTCAATGGGGATGGTAGACACAGTTGAGTGAGCACGTATACTGTGTGGCTGTCGCACTCAAAATGACTGAGCAAGTAGAACAATGGATCTGCATCAAATTTTGCATTAAGATTGAACATTCTCTGTGGAAATTACTTGGATGATTCAGAAGGCTTTCAGGGATGATGCAATGCATCCAGAGTAAATAAAAATGTGGTACAAACTCTTCAAAGATGGCTGAGAATCTGTTGAAAGTGATCTATGATCTGAAAGGGCTGTAACAAACAGAACACCTGAGAAGGGCTGTCATCAACAAAGATCAGTGTCTGACAGTGCAAGAACTAGAAGCTGATCTGGGGATTCCAAAAACTATGGTGTCTGAGATTTTGACTCAGGATCTTGACATGAAATGGCAAAATTCATTCCATAGCTTCTGCTCCCAGAGCAGAAGGAACATCGTGCTGCAGTTGCTGATGACTTTATTCAAAGTGAACCAGGTTTCCTTAAGAAGGTAATAACTGGGGATGAATCATGGGTCTATGGCTATGGGTATGATCCAGAAACAAAAGTCCAGTCATTTTAATGTATATTGCCTGGTTCTGCATGCCTGAAGAAGGCATGGCAAAGCCACATCAAGATCAAGACGATGTTACCTATATTTTTGGATTGGGAAGGTGTTGTCCATCATGAATACACCCCTTCAGGCCAAACAGTTAATAAGGAGTACTACCTCAATGTCCATCATAGGTTGAGAGATGTGATGCAATGAAAACGGCCGCAGCTATGGGCAACTGGTAATTGGCAGCTTCATCATGACAATGCGCCTGCTCATGCATCAGGTCTTGTGCAGAGTTTTTTGTCAAAACATCAAATCACCCAGGTGACTCAGTGCCCCTACAGCCCAGATTTGGCACCCTGTAACTTCTGGCTTTTTCCAAAACTAAAATCACCTTTGAAAGGGAAGAAATTTCAGACCATCTATGAGATTCAGGAAAATATGATGGGGCAGCTGATGATGACTGGGAGAACTGTGTGAGGTCCCAAGGTGCCTACATTGAAGGGGACTGAGGTGTCCTTGTCTTATGTACAATGTTTCTTGTATTTTGCATCTTCTTCAATAAAAGTCTCTTTTCCATGTTACATGGGTGAATACCTTCTTCACAGACTACATTGTTCAGAAGGAGGCTTACTACGTAGCTTGGCTGTGTACAATTGACCTAGTGTTGGTTCCATCAGATGGGGTTGGCAGCAGGGTGCTGATGTCCTCTTCTCCATCCTCATGGGCTCAGGAATTGGGCTGAGAATGGGACCTCCCAGCATTTAAGTTGTTGGAGTTGCTGTGGGGTACAGGGAGAAAGCCTTGCTTGATATGGGGACAGGATGGTTTAAGTGCTGGTGGACCAGTTAAGACACAAGGAATACAGAAGCCCTACAGGAAAGGCTGAGAGTGACCAAGAGCCTAGAGAACTAGTTTCCAGGAGCTGAAGGAGGCCGTATGTCACAGAAAAAAGGCCAAGGTGGCATCTGCATGAAGAAGGGCCTTGAAAACAAGATGAGTCCCGTTCGCATCAGAGCTTTTGTTTCAGTTTTGGTTGTTAAAAGGCCTCTTCATGTCCTCAACTTGGGCCGTGTGAAAGGAGCAGGAATGGAGAATAACTTGCTGAGCACTATGGTAGAATAAGGGAGCAGGAATATTAGTTTGGGGGAGAAAGATCTTGATACCCTCTAGTTCCAGCTCTACATTTTCTTGCAAAACATTTCTTAAAAATCTTCCTTGAATGAGGATAACACTTGAAGGAGGACCTTTCTACTTCATGCTAGAGTAAAGGCTAGCCCTGAGCTGGTTTCTGCATTAACTGATGAAATAATTAATTGACTCATATGAGAGAGATTTTTGTTTCATATGTTGATAAATAACACTAAAACAGATTTTTAAGGACATATAGTGTATACCTTCAATTAAATCATGTAATTTTTCCTTGGATATTCAGAAAATGACAATTATTTTCTAGTTATGCCATATGGCACATTCTGGAATTTCAAAATCATGGTTGTGTCTGTCTTGAAAAACTCCTGTGTTATTATTTTTGTCACTTCCCCCCAGGGGCAGAAGTGGGTCACCTGTGTGTGCTTGCCCTTCTTGCTGTGGTACCTGTATCTTAGTTTCCATCTTGGGAATTGAGAGGTTTTGGCTCTGATTTCTTGTCACCTGTGGTTATCATTGTTGGAACAATGACCCCCATGAGAAGTTAACTTTATATCAGTTATGTTTCCAGTGTTAGATAGATTCAAAGTTGGAAAACTTAAAATTGTTAGAATGAGTTAAAAACCCAGCCTGAATGTGTCCCTTATGTCTTCAGAGGATGTTAAAGATGTTACTGATGTTGATCCCCGTTCGTACGGGTGGGATTGAGCAGGCAGACTAGCACCTCCCTTCTCTGCAGAGCAGTCTCTGACCAGGGGGCCCACCACTCTGGGTGCCCGCCTCCCACAGCCACTTGTATCATTGGCAGTTTTGAACCATTTTGTTCTAGTTTTCTCTGCCTCATGCTGATGTTTTGTGGCACCATTAAAAAGGTTTAATTTAATATTTTTAAAAAATGATAATTTTTTTTAGTTACAATTGACATATAATATATCGAATCTGGTGTTTTTGTGGCATCTTGAAATTGGTTGACCCAGATATTTCAATCATCCTATAACTGAGGGGATATTTAAAAACAATTGTGGGAGTTACAAATGGGGAGTGGAATAAAGAGTTTACTAAAAGGCTTTGGAGAATTATCCAAAATTTAAGTATCTAGTTCTTGAAACAAGTGACTTCCAGTTTTAGGTGATCGGGTCAACACTGTTAATAAAAACTCAGGTGAAGAAATTATTTTATATTTTACTATACTTTTCAGATTTACTGTATCTAGTTAGACGTATGTTCATTTTTTTTGCTTTCAAACTTTTTAAGTTGTGGATCTTACCTTTTAGTTAATTATATCTGTAACCAAACTAAGGCAGAGGCTGTACCCTGAGAGCACCAGGGCAGCCCACAATATCCTGGCTCACCCTGAAAGATAGTCCCCCATTAGGATGCCATTTGGTAAATACTGGTAACACATTAGACTCACAGACTCCATATGACTGGCTCTTCTGGAGCAGTTCTAATATTAATGCTCTGTCTTGCAGCCGCTGCAAGTACAGTGGGAACTGTTAAGACTGTGTATCCCAATTTTAGTTTAGAAAATAGTTCACACTTCTTTTCTATCTTCCTGATCCCCCTGGCTTGGGCCCCAGGATGCTGCTGACCTGCCTGGTCTGCTACTGGCCTTACACGGACAGCCTGTGGTCCTTCCTACCCCCATCTGGTTTGGTCCTTGGTGTCTGCCATTAGCTTCCAGTGAGGGTTGTTGTCTTTGGTTCAGGGTAGGAATAAATAACTTTGGTGTTATTGAGACTGTTGTCCTAGAAAAGATAAAATCTTTTTTTGTGATCTTCTTTCAGTCCCCCTATTGTATTTCTGGGCAGTGTGGGTTAAATAAATGCCCACCTCAGCCCAGGACTGGAGGAAACCCTCAGAGAACTTTAGAACCTTTCCTGCTTTTCCCTGCACATGCCTGGGTTACAGGGACATGTGAGCCCCTGTCTGCACCTTCCTTCTCTTCTGCTTCCCAGAGAGAATATGGGAGAGAGAATATGGTCATCTTTACTGAGTTTTCTCCTGATATGTGTGAAGGGCATAGTTATCTTGTTTTTATAAGTTTCTGATTTGTAGACTAAATTTGCCCTTCTTGACTTTCATTCATTCATATGTAATTGTAAATGTTTGGATGGGCAGTATTATGTTAAATTAGTGTTGCTGGAAGATTTAATTGCAACCTCCTTCTCCATTAAACCTTTATTTAGTACTTTCGTTTTTCTGCTTATGAAAGTAATATAAAAAGTATAAATAATTTATTTCTTTAAGACAGATTCTTAGAAGTAAAAGTGCTAGAGTCATGTAGAGCATAAATATTTTAAAGGCCCTTTATGTATATATTTAAAGAAAATATATATATTCTTTAAAACACATTTTACTATATATAAAATATATAATATATAGTAAAATGTATTTTTTATATATATATATAGTGAAATTGTATTCCAGAAAGTTTGTACCAATTCACCTTCCTGCCAATTGAGTAAATGAATAAATTTTTATTGGAATTGAGTATTGATATTACCAATAAAATCTTTGCTAACTTGGTAAGAAGAATATCTTATTTTTACTGCATTTTAAACATTACTAGTGAGCTTTATAAAAATATATATAAGCAAGGAAATACATATTTATTAGCTTTTTGTACCTGCCATCAATGACAGTAAAGAAATTAATGTTTTAAGGGCTAAAATATATTTATTTTTTCTTTGTTTTCTTTTTTGCTTTCCTCCTCCCCCAACAAATAGAATTTTTAATTTGTCACCATTAACTGTCTGAATTTTAAACAGATTCTTGGACTGGGGCTCATAACTTGATATGAGCTTGTTCAACTTAGCTGTCTTATCCCCAGTAGCTTTTCCAATTCTGCTACCTTCCCCATGAATCTTCATGAGTTTTCCCTGTTTGAATTTGGGCTTCTTCAGCATTTTGACTTTTCTAACAAAGACATCATGAAGTAGATACATAGACTGGTAAGCCTTTTCTATGTCTTTTCCGGAGCTATCTGGAATCAATTTATTGACCACTTCTTTCAAGTCATTTGTCTGGACCACTTGGGTCATGATTTCCTTTATGTTCTTCCAGAGTTGGTGGACCTGTTAATGCTGAACATAAGAGGACTTCTGAATCTGTTGTGCTTTGTAAAGCCAACACAGAATAAATGAAGCAAATAACCATCAGTAGTCTTAATACCAACATTAGCTTCAATCCTGGTCTGCCATTTTTGACCACGGAGCACATTTTGTCATGGGTAAGATCCACATCATGGAAATTAGTCAGACAATTTTTGCCCTGAACATCCTCAGCAATTAGCTTGAATTTTCTAAATACTTCATCATTCTGCAGATCAGCTAGGCTCACTTCAAAAACATGACCCTTGAGACCATCAGATGCAATTTTGGTTTCTTGAATTCTCATGACTAGTGGGTTTTCCATATTTCTTTTATCTGATGCTTTCACACATAGTGATCTTTCTTAGAAAAAGGATCAACCACTCTCTTCTTGGCTCCCTTTTTGCCACCTTTCATGAGGCACTTGTTTTTGCTGATCACCATGGTGCTGCTCAGAGAGCCAAAAATCTTTGCTTTCTTTCTTGAGAGTCTTTTTCTATTCAAAGCTCACCTACATTTCCCCCTAGATTTTAAAATTGATTTGATTTAAAAACAAATTCCTTGAAATTTATTTGAATGTGTGTGGTATGAAGTGAGGATTTAAATAGCTTTTTTTCTATAAATCAGTAACCAATTTTATCAGCACCTTAGTTGTAAACAATGGAACCCTCTCAGGCTAGCTTGAACAGACACAGAATATTCTGAGGATTTTGGGTGGCTCACAGTATCTCTGGGTTGGGGGGTTGGTTGTAACTTCCAGCACTGATCCCCAGAGCTCTGCCACAGGACTGGCCACGTGAGGAACCTGCCGCAGCCTCTGCTACCTCCTGTGCCAGCAAAACCGAGGCCAGGCCACACTCAGAACTGGTCTTCCCACTTACTTTTGAGAAAGAGTGTCACATGGTTTCATCTGATTGGAGAAGCAATTTTTCTGGAACTTATTTTTGGAAGGCAGCTTTCATAATGTGGAAAATTATCACACTATAGGGAGAATAGGCACAAGGTTGGGTGACCACAGTGACTGACCCAGTTGTTGCAGCAGTTGGGACTGATTGGGGACAGCACTGATTTGTTAAATTTGCATTTTAGAAAATGTATAGATTTAGTAGGATCAGTTTCTCCTGTGTACTCAATTCTATTTGATCATTTTTTATTCTTGTCTCAATGTCATAATTATTGTATTTTTTGTTGTTGTAATATTTCTTAACTACTGCTGATGTACCTTGCTCTTCTTTTTCAGTTCTTAGTCTTTCTAGATGAACTTTGACCACTTTATCAATTTACAAAAAACAAATTTTTTTTTTTGATTAGAATTCTTAACCTTCATATTAATTTGACACCTATTGACCTTGTTAGAATATTCATTCTTTCTATCTATGTATGTGGTATATATAAGGTGGGGCACAAGTAAGGTTTACAGTTGTTCGTATGGAAAATGATACAGTAATTAATAATAATACAAGAATAAACTATTTCATGTACTCATAACTGTAAACCTACTTTTGCCCCCTCTTGTATTTTCACCTAGTCAAAAATTTTTAATGTTCCTTGATAAAATTTTGTCATTTTCTTCATGTGGGTATTTGTATTTCTCACTAGTTATTCTTAAGTATACATTATTATTAACATAAACAGACATGGTTTTCCTTTTATCTTTCCTGTTTTCCCCCTTGCCAGGCATGAAAGTTGTTAAATTTTGCATATGTATTTTGTGAATAGAAAGTTAAAAAAATGTGCCCTGGATGGTGTGGCTCAGTGGATTGAGCACCAGCCTATGAGCCAAAGGATCACCTGTTCAATTCCCAGTCAGAGCACATGCCGGGTTGCAGGCCAGGTCCCTGGTGGGGAGTGTGTGAGAAGCAACCACACAATGATGTTTCTCTCTCTCTCTTTCTCCTTCCCTTCCCCTCTGTCTAAAACTAAATAAATAAAATCTTAAAAAAAGAAAGTTAACGAATTTATTATTTCTAAGAAAGCTTTAGTTAATTTTGTTGAGCTTTCTAAGACTACATCACAATATGCATATAAGAATAATTCTGGAACATAAGTCAAACAACTAAAAGACAGGACATGAAAAATGATTTATATAAAATTAATTCAATAAGCTAGGTGTAAAAATACCCTGGAAGGGAAGATGGTTTTAATTTTATAATAATGCTTGCATTCCCTCTGTAGGAATACTCTAAGTAACGTGTAAAGCTGGTGATTTATAGCACCCAGATATGTGCATAAAGTCAACCACATGCCTGCCTCGGTTTCCCTGTAAATCTATACTGCATACACAGACACACATGTTGCTTTCTCCCCAGATGCAAGTTCCTAAGCTCAACACTCAGATTCTGGGTAGCAACACATTAATTCAAGCAGAATGATGCTTCAAGAAGTCTCTGTAGCATTGCCTCTCTGTGGGCTCACTGATGGAGGGGATTTCATAAATGAAAACAGGCCGGGGCTGGCTCAGTTCAATCTTCCTGCCCCAAGCCACTCTCTTCCTTTTGGCAACTAAGCCAGGTGTTAGGAGTACAGTGTCGATGGGGTTTGTGGAATGTTACACTTAGAAGGATTTTTTTTTTTAAGTCAGTAAATAAGCTCAAAGTGGAAAGAATTTGCCTGCTTTTAGGACTTCAGAGACTCCAAATTACCCTGTCTCTCCTAGGTAGGCTAACAACTAACAAAAGGGCATTAGTTAGTTGTATAGAAATTCCCTAAAAAGCCTTGGAAAGATTAATCTCTGAGGTTTATAATAAAGCATCATTGGATAATAGCTTCTAATTCCATAAGTATAAACTATACAGAAATAATTATGTTCTGAATAGGGACAAGATCCTTCTTGGCAGATTTTTCCCAAGGACTTTAAAACTTTTAGTGAGTATTCACTTTTATTTGTCGTCTTAAAGGCAATTGCTAGGCAGTCCCATTCCTTGGTTGTTCATTGGCCATCTAGCCATTCTATGTCGTATCTGCATTTTGCTTGTTTAGAGTACACGTGAAGAAGATGAATAGACTGGGCTGAATCCACTTACCTGGCTTGCCCCATTCTGAGATCCACAAGAGAGGGTGGGATTTGGGGGTGTTTTGCCAAAAGACAACTGAAGGTCCTGCGTATTTCGCAAGGTTTTTTTTTTTTTTTTTAAACAGCTGGGACTCTTTTGTGATTGATCATTTTAGGTGGGTTCTTAATGAACTTAGGTTTTTGGTCATGTTAGTTTGTCTAGTAATGAACGTAGGAATTTGGCTCTGAGCTAAAAACCAAGTGCAGTTGATTCTGCTCTTTCTGGCAAGAAATCAAGCGATGTGACAGCATCTGGGAAGGCCTTGTGGTGAAGTGAGGAGGTATGTTAAGCCAAATATACTAAAAGGTCAGGGTAGGAGCTTTCTTAATTCTTGAAGGATTACAGGATATTTGAGGTTGGAGGAGGTTGCATTTACAGCAGGAAATGCAATAGCTTCTGTCACATCTTGAGGGAGCTCTATAGGGGCTGGACTGGTCTCCTGCTGGGCTTAAGTATTAGAATCCTTATGCAGCCCTTTCATGAGCCCTTCAAAGTCTGCTGGGTCTGACTTCAGTAGGAACACAAAACAATGCTCCACACATTTCTGGCTGGCTAGCAAAACCCAAATACATGATGGCTGAAAAGTTACAAAAAATCAATTGGATATGTGTGTGTGGGGAGGTAATATCTTGTGGTGATCCTGCTTTAGAAAATCAGTGTAATTAACCATTTTTGCTACTAATATTGTTGCAATCAGATCTGGAAAAAAAAGGACACAGTCCCCTTAAAGCTTAAATTTAATTTCAGAAATGAACTGGAAGTCTTCTAGAGCAATGATTAATTCTACAATAATCAGTTAATTTTTTCTGGTAATCAATTCATGATAAAATCTTGCCTTTCTTTCTTTCTTTCTTTTTTTGGGAAGCAACTTCCTTCTGCTTGAAAAAGGACTGTTAGGGTTTCAACATGAAGGAGAAATACATCAAGCTTTTGGAGTTGTGAACCCATGTTTTCCTGCTTTTAAAAGCTGTATAGAAATGTGATTTTAAAAAATTGAGTAATGACAGAGTAATTATTTTGAATTAATATAATAGAAAATTACATTTTTAAATAAAAAATGGGATTGAGTGGCACAATATTGTTCAATCCAGCTGTCTGTGTCTCTTGATAAACCTTTATTTTTGGATCACAGGTTTCAGGCATCACCACCTACCTGGGGCAGTCCAGGGTAGAAGAGCAAAAGCTGTGCGGTCCGTGCAAACACAAATGCAGACACTAAGGGCAAAATCACAGATCACATGATAGCTTTTTCCTCCTCCAATGGACTTATTTGGACAGTGTAACTAGATGTATTTTAAGATATTCATTTGTGTTAATGTACTTCCCCTTTCTCTATGGTATATATTAAGTCACCTTATTTTTTCAAGGAAGTCAACAGCAAGGTTGAAAGGGAAAAGGGAAGTCATTATGAATTCTTCTTGGCTTTTGTTTCCAAAGGTCACACCATAGGAAGGCTTAAAGTACTACACAGGAACCAGAAAAGGAGAGGTAGTTTCATAGAAAGAAGCAGTGTGAGCTGGCAGAATTAGGAACTCATAGAAGGGCTTGCTGCAGACCAGAAGAATATTCTCTGGGGCTAGATGGAGGAAAGTTGAGTGGCCCTAGAGAAGTGGGGATCCTGTCTCTACATCCTGTAGAAAGAGCAAGAAGTCATATCTAGGTAAACAAGACCAGAGAGGTTCTCACAGACACCAGTGTTATTGGCCCATGGAAACAGAGAAGGGAAATTGGGCCTCAGGGAGCCATAGTTACAAATGGCCATCTCTTTGGCAAATTGTTTAGAAAAATGACTGATTACCAACAAGCCATCCCCTCCTCACTACCCCATGAACTTACACATAACCTAAGGAGAGAGGAGTGATCACTGAACCACTGTGATTGTTTTCTACCAGTTTGACAAAGGATTAACTTGACTTCTAGAAAAGAAAGATATGCTATCTCTTTTAGATTTGATTTTTTGGGTTAAAACTGATTCCAGTGCAGTTGCTTAACCTGATCAGTTATCACTACAGTGAAAACATTAAAGCTATTTGTGTATAGATGCAGTTATATAATGGATTTCCACATGATCAGTCCCTGTGTTAAGGTTTCTGTTTCTGATGGAAGAGGTGGTGAGAAGACTTATGTACTATTGGAAGAGAACAATAACCTGGGGCATTTAGAAATAATTAAAATGAATTCTCTACATGAAAGTCAAGTTATACCTTCTATTGACTTTCTTTTGTGGGCGTGAACACATAAATTCTATTCCCTTAACAAATTTTAATTCTCCAATATTGTATTATCAACTATAGTCATTATTTTATACATTAGATCCTCAGACTTCATTCTACTGACTTTCATTTAATGTATCAGAGATCTAGAAAGAAACAGGTAAAGTACTCAAATTGAAGAATTTGAGAAGAGACCAATTTAATTTAAGAAGGGCCTGTTTACAAAGGACAGGAAAAATTTAGGGAAAACAAGAAAGGATGGTGTAATACCTTGAGAGTAGTAAAATAGCAAGTTCTTTTCATCCCTGATTGTCATTACCTCTAAGCAGATGTTTGGAAATGAGAATGACTGCATTTCTTCATTCTTTGCATATTTATTGAGAAATTAAGTAGGACACAATGGATTACTCCCCTAACCCCCTATTGTCCATCCTCTCTGTCCGTGTACTTCCTACAAAACAGGTTCTTCAGCATGTGCAAAAGCCTCATCTTTGAAATGGGATGCATTTACAGGAAAAGCTCCCTCTCACTTAAAAAACAACAACAACTAACTTTTGGTGGAGTGAACTCTATCAGCTCTTTTACTCCTCTAGAGGAGATGTGTTGACTCATCTGACTGGTAAATTTTGCAAGAATTGGTCACATTTATCTTGGCTTGATCCTCCTCTCATTTAGGAATGTGCCTTTCTATATATAGAGAATGTGAAACCTATGCTTCCATGTCAAATATTGTTGAGGGACCTCCCTAGTGGGGAGGGCTTGCTGCTCAGATCATGATTGGATAAGTTTATGTCTTTTTAATTCTAGGTTTCAGTATTAGCAACCTTGTTTAGCCTATAGAATTATTCATGATAAAAAAAACCCTCATAGTCAACTAGGAATAGAGGGAAGTTTCTTAACTTGATCAAGGGCAACTAGAAAAGCTTATATCAAAAGTCATAGTTAACAGTAGAATGTTGGAAACTTTCCCTCTGAGGAGAATGAGAAGGGGATGTCTGCTATACCTTCTTCAATTCAACATTTTATTGGAGGTTCTAGCCAGTGTAGTAACCAGGTAGGCAAGAAAACAAAACAAAAAAATAAGTAATTAGGAGGAATTAAAATTGTCCTTATGATGAAATCACTGTATAACTATGTAAGAGTTTTAAAATAACTTATTAGAAATAATAGGTGCACTTAGGTTGCTGTATATTAAATCAATATACCAAAGTCAGTTGAATTCCATACATTATCAACAATCAGATAATGTAACTTCAAAGAATTTTATATTTTATAGTAGCTATAGAATTGTGAAGTCCACAGGAATCAATAAAAATAAAATGCAGACATTTCAAGGAAATCATGGTGGCATTTAAAGCTATTAAAGTTTTTATACCAACAATGAACTATCAGAAAGCGAAACTAAGGGAAGAGATCCCATTTACTACAGCAACAAGAAAAAATAAAGTAACTAGTAATAAATTTAACCAAGGTAGTAAAATACCTGTACTTGGAAAACTATAGAACACTGAAGAAATAAATTGAGGAGGATACAAATAAATGGAAGCATATACCATGTTCATGGATAGCAAGAATGAGCATCATTGAAATATTCATACTAAGATTCAACAGCAATCTAAGATTCAATGTAATTCTATTAAAGTACCAATGGATTATTTCTCAGATCTAGACCAAATATTTCAAAAACTTATATGGAACCAAAAAAGACCCCAAATAGCTTCAGCAATCTTGAGAAAGAAAAACAAAGTTGGAGATATCACAATACCTGATATCAAACTGTACTACCAGTCCACTGTAATCAAAACAGTCTGGTATTGACATTAGAACAGACACATAGATCAATGGAACAGAATAGAGAACCCAGAAATAAACTCACGTCTCTATGGTCAATCAATATTGGACAAAAGAGGCACAAACATACAATGGAATAAAAATGGCCTCTTCAATAAATGGTGTTGGGAGAACTAGACTGGTGCATGCAAAAAAATGAAACTAGACCACCAACTTAAACCTTACACCAGAATAAATTCAAAATGGACAAAGGACTTAAATATAAGTCATGATACCATAAAAGTTCTAGCAGAAAACATAGGCAGTAAAATTTCAGATATACCATGTAGCAATATTTTTGCTGCTATGTCTCCTTGGGCAAGGGAAGTACAGGAAAAAAAATAAACAAATGGGACTACATCAAATTAAAAAGCTTCTGCATAGCTAAAGAAAACATCGGCAAAGTGAAATGGGAATGGACTGTATGGGAGAACATATTTGCCAATGGTACATAAACCATATATTTTGGTTTAATCTCCAAAATATATAACGAACTCAGACAACTCAATAACAGGAAGACAAATAATCTAATTAGAAAGTGGGCAAAGGACCTGAATAGACACTTCTCCAAGGAAGACTTACAGATGGCACAGAGACATATGAAAGGATGCTCAGCATCACTAGCTATCAGAGAAATGCAAATTAAGAACATAATGAGATATCAACTCACAGCTGCAAAAATGGCCATCATTAATAAATCAACAAATAACAAGAGCTGGCAAGGATGTAGAGAAAAGGGAACCATAGTGCACTGTTGGTAGGAATGCAGACTGGTGCAGCCACTGTGGAAAACAGTGTGGAATTTCCTCAAAAAATTAAAAATGGCATTGCCTTTTGACCCAGTGATTCATTGCTGTGAATATACCCCAAGAATCCCAAAACATGAATTCAAAAAGGACTTATGTACCCCTATGCTTATACCAGCGCTGTTTACAATAGCCAAATGTTGGAAGCAGTTTAAGTCCCCATTACTGGATGAATGGATTACAAACTGTGGTACATTTACACAATGGAATACTATGCAGTAGAAAGAAAGAAGGAATTCCTACCTTTTGTCAAGCTGGAGACTATTATGCTAAGTAAAATAGGCCATCGGTGAAAGAAAAATTTCATATTATCTCACTTTTAAGAGGAATCTAATGAACAAAATAAACTAATGAACAAAACAGAACCAGAGACGTGGAAACAAAAACAGACTGATAGTAACCAGAGGTGATGGGGGAAGAAGGCAATGGTGGGAAGAAGGGGAAGGGACTTCAGTCAAGATGGCACAATAGGGAGACATAGCTTGACTCTTTGCACAACCACATGAAAATTACAACTAAAATATTTAACAACCATCAGTCAGAACTGTCATAAATTGAGTTGAATGAAAGTCTGACAACTACGGAATTAAAGAAACCACATCCATTCAGACTGGTAGGGGTACAGATGTGGCATGGGCTGTTCCCTCACCCACGTGTAGTGGATAAAAATTCTAGAGGGAAATCTCGGGAGCAAGGACTCCTAGACCCACACCGAGCCCCCAGCCCAGCATTCCAGTGTGAGGAAGATAAATCCCCATAACACCTAGCCCTAAAACCAGCATGGATTGAGTTGATGGAGAAACTGCTGGAGCCCCAAGTAGTTCCTCTTAAAGAACCCATTTAGGGACTCACCTACTCAGACTTACTCCCTCTGAGCTCCAGCACTGGGGTAGCAGCTTGAAAGGCACCAGTGCCATATAGGGAGTAACTAAAGTGTCTGGTATCAAGCTGAGCAGAGGCCACTGTCCCTTTTATAAACCTTCCCCCAACAAAGCTGGAAGCTGGTGCCATATCTGAGACTCCAACAACCTGGCTAATACTGTTTGACCTGCCTTGGAGATTCCCAGAGACTCCACCCCACCCAATTTACAGACCCACTTAAGCTGCTTTTCCATATAAATGGCTTGTCTTGGCCCATGCTTGACAACTTCCTAAATTCTCCGAAACAAGCAACAGCTGGTTTCAGCGAGCCCCAGGCCCAGCACTAGCAGCAGCCAGCCTAGATTCATGACTTGGCTTTGCCTGGGAATCTTCAAGCTCAGCAAAAGTAGCAGCCATCTCAGATTGCTTTATAGCTTAGGCAGGGTGACCCTGGGCAAAGTACATGTGGGCGCTGACCTTGGCTTGCACTACTCAGGAAACCCCAGGGTCAGCACACCCAGTGGACAGGTACAGGCCATGTCAGAGTACCACAACCCTGCCCTGCACAGCTAATCCTCCATGGAGGGCAGAGGTTGGTGTTCAGTGGTCACAGTCAATTCTTGTAGCTGAATGGCCTGGGTAAATCCCTTCCATTGATCTGCCAGCAACAACCAAAGCTCAACTAAAAGAGGAAGGTGTACTCAGCTCACATGAAGGGCACACCTCAAGTACCTAGCTTGGGTGACAGAGGAGACTGTGCCACGGGAGCCTAAAGGACACCTACTACATTAGGCCACACTACCAAGACATGGAGACAAAGCAGCTCTACCTAATACATAGAAACAAACACTGACAGGCTGCCAAAATGAGGAGACAAAGAAACATGGCCCAAATGAAAGAACAGATCAAAACTCCAGAAAAAGAGCTAAATGAAATGGAGATAAGTAATCTATCTGGTGCAGAGTTCAAAACACTGGTAGTAAAAATGCTCAAGGAACTCGTGAATGTTTAGTGAGGACTAAACAACATAAAACAGATCCAGTCAGAAATGAGGGATACACTAATTGAAATAAAGAACAATATACAGGGAAATAATAGTAGAGTGGATGAAGCTGAGAATCAGATCAATGTTTGGAACATAACGAAGCAAAAACATCCAATCAGAACAACAGGAAGAAAAAAGAATCCAAAAAAATCCCCCAACAAAAACAAAATAACAAAACCCTGAGCATTTTATAAACAGCCTCTGGGACAACTTCAAGAGGTCCAACATTCACATCATAGGGGTGCCAGAAGGAGAAGAGAAAGAGCAAGAAGTTGGAAATGTATTTGAAAAAATAATGAAAGACAAATTCCCTAATTTGGTGAAGGAAATAGACACACAAGTCGAAAAGGCACAGAGTCCTAAACAGGAAGGATGGAAAGAGGCCCACTCCAAGACACATCATAATTAAAATGCCAAAGGTTAAAGATAAAGAGAGAATTATAAAAGCAGCAAGAGAAAAGAAGTTAGTTACCTACAGGGGAGTTCCTGTAAGACTGTCAGCTGATTCTTCAAAAGAAACTTTGCAGGCTTGAAGGGATTGGCAAGAAATATTTAGTCATGAAAAGCAGGGACCTACAGCCAAGATTTCTCTACCCAGCAAGGATATCATTTAGAATCAAGGGCAGAAAAAGAGCTCCCCAGACAAGAAAAAACTAAAAGAGTTCATCATCACCAAACCATTATCATGTGAAATCTTAAAGGGACTTATTTAAGAAAAAGAAGATCTAAACTATGATCAATAAAATCACAAAAAATACATTATCTATCAACAATTGAATCTCAAAAACAAACTAAGTAAACAAGAAGAATAGACATCATGGATACAGAGAGCATTTTGTTGGTTGCCAGATGGGAGGGCCTTTGGGGGAATGGGTGAAGAGGTGAGGGGAGTAAGAAGTAGAAATAGGTAGTTACAGAATAGCCATGGGGATGTAGAGCACAGTATAGGAAATGGAGTAGCCAAAGAACTTATATGCATGACCCATGGACATGAATGATGGTGGGCTGATTGCCTGAGGGAGTGAGGGGTGCTGGATAGAAAGAATCAAAGGGAAAAAATCAGGACAACTGTAATAGCATAATCAATAAAATATAATGTTAAAAAAAGAAAGAAGAGGAAAAGATTAATCAAAGAACATGTACAAATGACCCATAGAGATGGACAACAGAGTGAAGATTGACTGTGGGAGCAGCAGGTGGGCTGGGCAGAGGAGGCAAAGGGATGAATATTGGGACAATTGTAATAGAATAAACAATGAATAATTAAAAAAATAGATTAATACAATATTTACCAAAAAAGCTATGAAAGTTCTAACTAAAAGGAGAGATAGTTCATATAGTTGGATAGAAAAATGTCCATCCCTTTCATATTTATTCATAGTTCATAGTAATTATGATTAACATACAAATTGGGCCTTTTTGGTATAATCAACAGACTTTAAAGTTTAACTGGGTAAGCAAAAGGCTTTTGAAGAATAAACACACTCTTGAAGATCAAAAAAGTGACTTGAACAAGACTTGCATTGCCATGACTTTTGATTAAGCTGTGGTAATTAAAATAGTATGATGTTGGTGTAGGGATTAATAAAACACCACTTGAGCAGAATAGGAAGCTCAGAAACAAAGTCAGGGTATGTAGAAACATGCTTTATAATAAAGTCGAATATGTGTATACCCTAAGAGCCAGCTTTCATTACTTAGGAAGCCTTTAGAAAACACTTTGCTTTTGTACACTGGGAGACAAGTTCAAGAATGTTCACAGAAGCAATTTTTTTTTAAAGCAAACAAACAAACAAACAAATGGGAACATTTCAACCAGACAAAGTAGAGTATATGCTTAAAATGAAATACTATATAGCAGTAAAAGGAAATGGACTACATCTTTAGCTATCAAGATAGATGAATCTTAAAAACCAACTTCTTTAGAAGTCACAGAAAGATATACTTAGTATATTCATTTATATAAAGTTCAAAACCAGGCAAAGCCAAGCAATATATTACTTAGGCATGCATTATTTAATAAAATCTTAAAGAAAAACAAAGAAACATTTGTTACGAAATTCAGAGTAGTAGTGACCTGTGTAGGACGAGAGTGGTAGTAGGGTGAGCGGAATGCTATTAGGAGGGAACTTCCAAGCAATAGGTAAACTTCTACATCTTAAGCCAGGTGTTGGGTACATGGGTATTTATTTTTATTCTTCTAACTGCATATATTAATGCTATATTTTTGTATGAGTAATGTAAATCAAAATAATCACAGCCACGATCATAGTTGGCAGGATTTGAAACTGTGGGAAAAGATACAATAGGTAAAAGATAACATTTGGGGAGTGCAAAGTGGCTAAGCATAGTGCCCCTTTGCTCCTTGGGTTTTATTTTAAAAATTTCTTTTTCTAAATTTTATTTTTTGATTACAGCTTGCATTCAACACTATTGTATATTAGTGTCAGGTGTACAACACAACAGACAGACATTCATATAGCTTACAAAGTGTTCCTTCCAATAATTCAAGTGCCCACCTGGCACTGTAGATAGTTATTACAATATTATTGAGTATATTCCTTATGCTTTACCTTACATTCCTATGCCTGTTTTGCAACTAGCAATTGGTACCTCTTAATCCCACCTCCTTACTTCACTTTGCTCCTCTCCTCCAAACAGTCCTTCCTTCAGCCATCTATCAATCTATTCTCTGTATCTTAAAGTCTGTTTCTATTTTGTTTGTTTTGTTCTTTAGATTCTACATATAAGTGATATATGGTATTCATCTTTGTCTGGTTTATTTCATTTAGTACAATACCCTCTAGGTCCATCAACAGTGTTGCAAATAGTAAGATTCCATTATTTTTTACGGCTGAGTAATATTTCATTGTATATACGTACCACAGTTTTTTTTTTTTAATCCACTTGTCTATTGATGGGTGCTTGGGTTGCTTCCATATCTTGGCTATTGTAAATACTGCTAAGATGACCACAGGGGTGCATTTATTCTTTCAAATTTGTGTTTTGGGTTTCTTTGGATATGTACCCAGAAGTGGAATTGCTGGGTCATAAGGCAGTTCCATTTTTAATTTTTTTGAGGAATTGCTGCACTGTTTCCCATGGTGGTTGCATCAATTGATGGGAATGCTGCTTGGATTTTGAGCTGTAACTGGCAGCAGTTTGGCTCAATGTCACCACTGGGCTCTTTCTACTGGATCTTACACTAACTTATGCTGGATATAGCTCTTGGCAAGAGAAGAGAGAGAACATGGGTTTGCTTCAACAGGAGTATCAGCCATGGAAAGTGCAATAGGAACATCACAAGGGTTTTACAAAGAACTGAAGATGTAAGCCATGAAGGACTAAACTTGTTTTCAGCACTCTTGCAGCAAGAATGAAGCCAGTGCATATTCTGACATCTTTAGAAGTCAAATAACATCTTGGGCTGCTCAGTGGCTAAGGCAGTAGGTCTCACTTAAAGTATAGCTCTGAATTGTGACATACATAATTTTTAGTTACTAATAACTGCAATGACTCTTTACTAATAATTTGAATTTTGAATAAATTTTTGTGTCTTGAAAGTTTCCTCCATGACATATCCCTGTGCACTGATATCCTTTCTGCCTTCTTGAGTGGGAGGAAAGTGGCATTTCTTTTAGAGGTACTGTGAATAGTTATGATTAGAAATTAGCTTGGTGTTTGACTTCTCTGCCAAATATTCTTGGGGGAAGGGAGTCGATCAAATCTGACTTTGCATCATTGATCTGTGTCATTGTTAAGACAACTTTGAGAACTGCTGGGCTGGAGTACTATAGAGAAATGCCACAAGGCCACTTGGAAAAATACTCGAGCACTTAAATAACCCCCAAGATGGATGTCAGCAAGTGGGTCTAAATCTTACTAAGTGGCTGAAAACACACCGAATGCTTTCTGGAAATATTATGGCCATTGTGCAGCTCAGTTTTGTAAGTCACAGCTATTAACTAAACTCAAAGGCCGAACTGTCGGGCAGACAGCCCTTTCCTTAGCTGTTCATTTTCTAGTTTCTCTCAAATGCATCTTGTCAGCTGTGGTACTGAACAGAGATAGCACAACATGGTTGCGGAAGTCAGTATTTCTGAGTTCTTCCCTTCCTTCTCATTCTTCCTAATTCTGGGGAGAAACGGATACCAGCTGGACAACTGCAGGGGAAGCTGTCATGACAAATGCTTCCTAGCTCATCTGGAAGGGTGGCGAGGAGATGAGGATTACTGGTGGTTTACAAATCCTGTTGGACACTGTGTATGGATGGGGAAAGTTCAGAAGCCGTGTGCCAACAGTTGGCACATTGGAAATATTTGCTAAGGGAACAGCAGACTCAGAGCATTCTTTCCTTTTTCATTAGCTGGATTGCAGGCCAATGAAGAAGTAGAAAGTTCATGGATGTTCTTTTCTGGGACACAGGCCAGGCTTGTGGAAAACTGGTCATAGAAATCTGATTATGAAATACTCAGGAACTAGGAAGTGGCATCGTGTCTACTCATTTCCTCACGTCAGGAGTTCAGGCTACTTAATGCTGCTCAGAAGTGCATTTGCAAAATGCTGTCTGCCTGTTTATCTCTCTTTCCTGTATTCTTGTCAAAATCATTGCTGAACTACTTTTTATTTGTCAAGAAAAGTAAATGCTATTTAATGATTTGTAGTTTTTAAACACAAGAAGGAAAAGTGGTAAATCCATATATAAACTTATTTTTATTTCATAGGTTGTTTTTGTTCAAAGATTATATTGATATATTATGCTACATCATATCTACTTTTTTATATTCAAATAAGTTATTTTTAAAGCAAGCAAAATATAACCAGAGACATTGAAATTAAGAACAATCTGACACTAACCAGAGGGGAGGTGGGAAAGGAAAACGAGTGGAAGGGTTTTCAGGAACTACAATAAAGACTCATGGACAAACCAAGGGGGGGAGGGTGGAAGCAGGGGAGGGAGGTGGGTTTGGCTGGGGTGGGGGTTAATGCAGACAACTGTAATTGAACAACAATAAAATAATTTTAAAAAATAAAGGAATAAATGTTAAAAATAAATAAGTTATTTTTACAAAAATTATACAATTTTGATTGTTAGGTGAGGTAAAAATTCATAAACTCATGATCATAGCAAATGATAGTATTTTTAAGAAAGAATATTATGTTGTAATCTACATGTACATGCAACTGAATATACATTCTTCAAATAATATTGTATTATAATTTTCCATATTGCTACATAGCCTTCATGTCCATCACTCCAAATAGATGATTAAAAGTACATACTCTTTATTCTAAGGATCAATGAATCCATGAGCTGGTTCTTTGAAAAGATAAAATCAACAAGCCTTTAAGCAGGCTCATCAAGAAAAAAAGAGAGAGGCCCCCAAATAAACACAATCAGGAATGAAAAAGGAATGATTACAACTGATACCACAGAAATACAAAGGATTGTAAGAAATTACTACGAAGAACTGTATGCCAAGAAATTTGAAAACCTAGGTGAAATGGACAAATTTCTAGAAGAATATAATCTTCCAAAACTCAATGAAGAAGAAGCAGAAAGCCTGAACAGACCAGTAACAGCAGATGAAATTGAAGCAGAAATCAAAAAACCTCTGACATACAAAAGCCCTGGACCAGGTGGTTTAACAGTAGAATTCTACAAAGCATTTAAGGAAGACATAATCCCTATACGTGATAGACTATTCCAAAATAATCCAAAATGATGGAAGACTCCCAAACTCTTTTTATGAAGCCAGCGTCATCCTAATCGCAAAACCAGATAAAGACACAACAAAGAAAGAAAACTTCAGGCCAATATCGCTGATAAACATAGATACTAAAATCCTCAACAAAATATTGGCAAACCACGTACAACAATACATTAAAAAGATCATACATCATGACCAAGTGGGATTCATCCCAGGGATACAAGGATGGTTCAATATTCGCAAATCAGTAAATGTAATACATCACATAAACAAAAGCAAAGACAAAAATTACATGATCATATCAATAGATGCGGAAAAAGCATTTGATAAGGTACAGAACCCATTTATGATAAAAACACTCAGCAAAGTGGGAATAGAGGGAGCATTCCTCAATATTATAAAGGTCGTATATGATAGACCTACAGCCAACATCATACTCAATGGACAAAAGCTAAAATCTTTTCCACTAAGATCAGGAACAAGACAAGGTTGTCCACTTTCACCACTTCTATTCCGTATAGTATAGGAAGTTTTAGCCACAGTGATCAGACAAGAAAGAAAAGGAAATAAAAGGCATCCAACTCAGAAAGGAGGAAACAAAACTATCATTGTTTGCATAAGACATGATAGTGTACATAGAAAATCCTATAGACTCTGCCAAAAAACTGCTCAACCTAATGAATGAATTTGGCAAAACAGCAGGATACAAAGTCCATATCCAGAAATCAAAGGCATTTTTGTACACCAACAATGAAACAGCAGAGGCAGAAATCAAGGAAAAAATCCCATTTGGTATAGCAAAAAGAAAAATAAAATACCTAGGTGAAAGACCTGTATTCAGAAAACTACACTACACTGAAGAAAGAAATCAAGGAAGACACAAACAAATGGAAACATATACCGCGTTCATGGATTGGAAGAATTAACATCATCAAAATGTCCATACTACCCAAAGCAATTTACAGATTCAATGCAATACCTATTAAATTACCAATGGCATATTTCACAGACATAGAACAAACACTTCAAAAATTTATATGGAACTGTAAATGACCCTGAACAGCTGCTGCAATTTCGAGAAAGAAGAGCAAAGTAGGATGGATCACAATACTTGATACCAAACTGTATTACAATGCCCCTTTAATCAAAATAGCCTGGTACAGGTATAAAAACAGGCACACAGACCAATGGAACAGAACAGAGAGCCCAGAAATAAACCCAAGCCTCTATGGTCAATTAATATTCAACAAAGGGGGTAGCAACATAAAATGGAGTAAAAATAGCCTCTTCAAGAAATGGTGTTGGCAGAACTGGACAGCTACGTGCAAAAAAATGAAACTCGAGTACCAACTTACACCATACACAAAAAATAGATTCAAGGTGGATAGAAGATTTAAATATAAGCCGTGACACCATTAAAGTCCTAGAGGAGAACATAGGCAGGAAAATCTCAGATACTTCAGGCAGCAACATTTTTACGGATATGTCCCCTAGAGCAAGGGACATAAAGGAAAGAATAAACAAATGGGATCTCATCAAAATAAAAAGCTTCTGCACAGCTAAAGAAAACAGTATTAACATAAAAAGAGAACCAAGCATATGGGAAAACATATTTGCCCATAATACATCAGACAAGGGTTTAATCTCCAAAATATATAAAGAACTTACATGACTCCATTGTAAGAAGACAAGCAACCCAATTAAGAAGTGGGCAAAGGACTTGTACAGACACTTCTCCAAGGAGGACATACTGAGGATCCAGAAACACATGAAAAGGTGCTCAGTATCGCTAGCTATCAAAGAGATGCAAATTAAAATCACAATGAGATACCACTTGACACCAGTCAGAATGGTCATCATAAACAAAGCAACAAACAGCAAGTGTTGGAGAGGTTGTGGAGAAAAGGGGACCCTAGTGTACTGTTAGTGGGATTGCAAACTGGTACAACCAGTATGGAAAGCAGTATGGAATTTACTCAGAAAACTCAAAATGGATCTGCCTTTTGACCCAGCAATTCCACTGCTAGTATTATATCCTAAGAACCCTGAAACACCAATCCAAAAGAACCTATGCACCCCTATGTTTGTAGCAGCACAATTTACAATAGCCAAGTATTTGAAGCAACCTAGGTGCCTATCAGTAAATGAGTGGATCAAAAAACTGTGGTATATTTACACAATGGAATTCTATGCAGCAGAAAGAAAGAAGAAGCTCCTACCCTTTGCAACAGCATGGATGGAACTGGAAAGCATTATGCTAAGCAAAATAAGCCAGGCAGTGAAAGACAAATACCATATGATCTCACCTTTAACACGAACCTAATCAACCAACCAACCAAACAAACAAGCAAAATATAACCAAAGACACTGAAATAGAGAACAAGCTGACAGTGACCAGAGGGGAGAGGGGAGGAAATTTCAGGGGAAAAGGGGAAGGGTTTACAGGAACAAGTATAAAGGATACATGGACAAAAACTATGGGGGGTGGAAATGGGAGGGAGGCAGGGAGGGCTGTGGGGGTTGCCTGGGATGGGAGTAAAAGCCAGAAAACTGTACTTGAACAACAAATAAAAAAAAGTACATACTCTTTAAAGAAAATGTTGAGAATAGTTTGAAAAATTGTTAATTATGTGAAAATATCTGCATATTTTGCTTTAGTCTGTTTTTTGTCCATACTCTAAAAATATTTACCATGCAATTCATTGTCCTGTTTTGACACTTAACATAAAAGTTTTTCTACTTTATTGCATAACCATCATATACATAATTTTAATGGTTGCACTAAATCTCATTTGGTAAATTTACCAACAATATATTTAAGCATTCTGTGGTTGTTGGTATCTAGATTATTTCCACTAACTTGCTATTGGAAACATGCCATCATAAACATCTTGTATGTAGCTTTTCCTTTAATTGGGTTGTTTCTCTAGGACATTACTGGGTCAAAGGCCAACAAGTTTTCTAGCTCCTGATGATTGTTGCCAAATGGCTTTCCAAAAGTATTGCATGAATTTACACAGCTACAAACTTTGTACAATAGAGCCATTTTTACACAATTCTCTATGTAATTATTAGTAATTTTATAGCTGTTTTAATTTTTACTTATTCAATTAATAATGAAAATGATTTCTTACTGTGTCTCCTACTGGTTTTTCCATTTTGTGAATTGTTGGCTTATGTAATCCATGTCCTTTTCTTATTTGCCTTTTAGAAGTGTTTTTCTGATTGTATTATATCAAATTTGGTGTAAGTATTGCCATGCATATTATTTTTCCTCAGACTTCTTTCATTTTTTTGATGTACCCAAACTGTCATTTTTGCTAGTCACTCTTTTCCTCTGTGGTGCCACTTAGAAAGTCATTCCCTCTCTGAAGAATTGGTTAATGTTCAATCCTGTATTCCTCTAGATTTCTTATGATTTAAATAAAAGCAACTTCTCTAGTAATGTGAAATTTTTGTGAAAAGTTTATAATGTGTAAATATGCACAATGGGAAAAAACAATAAAATAACCAGAAATCCTGCTTTCTAGAGAAAATCATAGGTAACATTTTTTGTATATATCCTTAGACTATTTATAATGTAAATATAGAAAAATAAATATATAATTATATACATTTTACAAAACTGTTATTGCACAGTGAGCACATATTGCAATGTAAGCCTTTCGCTTTTCCTACATTAACATGTAACCTATCTTTCTACATTGGTGACTGTAGATGCCCCTGAGAATTTCAAATGGCTACACAGCATTTCGTTGTATATAACCATTCCTTTACCACTGGACTTTTGGGTTTTCTTCTAAGCAAATCTGAGTTGAACCATCTTATACAAACGTTTTTCCCACTAGTGTAATTCCAAGCAGTGGGTAATCCCTGGGGCTAAGACATTTTTAAAACGATTTTTGATTATTTTCCCAAATTGGCTCCCAAAATTGCATTGGTTTCCACTTCAGCCGTTAGATTTGACAGTGCCTATATGTATGTAGTTCTCTTTAATCTTTTGTCAGTTAGAAAACTACAATGTAAATATGTCTTCTTGTTACTCTAATTTGTATTCTTAGCCCATTTCCCATTAAGTTTTTGTGTCTTTGTGTAATTTGGTTTATATTTTAAATCTGATGCATAGTGCCTGCTCCTTTCCCTTTTTAGTGGGGTATATTGCCTTGAAATCAGTCCTTAACCTTAGAATTAAGGGGCAAAAAGTACTATGCACGCCAGAGCAACCTTACACTTGCTGCCACCTGCATGTGTAAGAAACCACACTCCTGTTATTCTGAGTGTGGAATTACAATTTGAATTAAAATTGTAGTAGTTGCTATCAAGTAAGGCAAAGCTACATTGATGTATATGTGGGGAGCCATTTCCCCCTAAAAGTGAGGAGGAGAGATGTCACAGACTCAGAAACCAGAATTGAGAGAAGGTATCCTCAGGGGGGAACAGGGGAGGCAGATGGTTCTTGAACACAAAGATATCAAGACCATCAGTTGTGAGTGTGAAAAAGCCCCCAGTAGGTGGAGATAAAGCAGTGATCATACCTCAACATGAAACTTCCCAGGGCTGGTGCCCCCTCAGTAGGAAGGATGCCTGGAACAGCGGGGAACCCACAGGCAAGTGCAAACACCCTGCCATGGGGGAGGAGCATTGAGGATCAAACTGGCCACTTGGGTTTCAGACTGCTCATTGCTTTCCGATATTTTAATAATTAAATGACCAATCTATGGCTGGACGTATAGCCATCCATAATAGAGACTATACCCTGCAATTTCCCTTGTAGCTGTTTGTAGCCATGTGACTTACTTCTGATAAAAGAAATGTGTGTGCGGGAGCAGAATGCATCCTTTCTGGGAAATGCACTTAGAATAAGGATGCCCCTTCATCCTTTCTGCTGCTCAGAATGTGGATTTGGTGGTTGTACAATGTAGTGGACATTCTTGATGCCCTGCTTAGCTCCCTTTTACTGGGCCAGGACCCCCACCCCACAGCTGCTGAGAGTGTTGGCAGCTCTTGGCTCACAGTTGTCCTCTTCTCCAGTCAGTCTTTCTGGAAGGGGGCCTGTGAGGTGGGAGCCATATATTGAGGATAGTAGAACAATGAAGTAGAAGAAAGCTCTTTCTCTGTGGCTTGTGACTGTCTGCCTCTGGAGTTTTTATGTGTAAAGTGCCTTGGAAGTGCTTGGACCATTAAGAATAATGATCACAGGCTATTGGCTCCACTTGCTTTTGTGAAGGGGTAGGGGGGAAGAAATCATTCCATGCCAATTGCCGCCTCCGTTTAGCAGAGGATTTTCCTGAGGATGTCACCTAATAGATCAGTGGTCCCCCACCTTTTTGGCACGAGGGACCAGTTTTGTGGAAGATAATTTTTTCACAGACTGGGGTGAAAGGGATGGTTTTGGGATGATTAAAGCGCATTACATTCAAGCTCACGTCCTGCTACGTGGCCCATTTCTTAACAGGCTGTGGACCAGTACTGGTACCAGTTCCAGTCCATGGTCCAGGAGTTGGGGACTTCTGTAACAGATGATCTCAGCAGGCAGAGATTTGACCATCTGATTAGACATTTAATACAGTGATTAAGTGTGGGCTTCTGTGCTCAGACAGAACCCTGGCTCCACTGTTTACTCTTTCTGTGATTTTGACCTTTCCACTTATAAAACAGGCCTAATATTACCAACATCACGGAATTGTTATTGAGATGTAAAATGCACCATATAATGCCTAATATAGGTGGGTATAAGGAGAGCCATTCTCCATGGGTATAAATTCCTTCTCAGCTTTAGGAAAGGAAAATAATGAGATATTTGGAAGCTTTTCAGAAACCCTTTCCAAACTAGTACTTTTAGGTGATTCTCATTCTCTGTGAGGGCATTTCCCAGGATGGGGTGCATAGAGTTGCTAACAGCTTTTCCCATTGATGCTCTTTCATGGAAGAAAGGAAGCTGCAACTGAAATCTGTTATCTTCATGGCTTACAGAGCCCTAAATAGCGGCAAGAAGAGCATCTGATGCAGCTGCTCCTTCTTCCTGTTCTCTAAATACCTGCAAGGCCTCCACAGGAAGCCACCTCTGTGATTCAACATGAAAATCTATGCCAAAATTAAGAGTTGTTCAAGTTCCCAAGCTTGATTGGGCAAACTGAATCCCAAAGAAGAGAAACAAGTGCTTAGAACAAAGCAGATGCAAATAGTCTAATGAGACCACAGGGAGAGGGCAGCTGAGGGGCAGGCATTAGGTCATAGCATGGCTCAGACAGTTAACAGATAAAACACAACATAGTCTTTGGCAAATAGGAAACAGTAAGTGTTAATACTAACTATTATTTTTGATTGACTGAACAGATGCTCTGCTGATCAAAAGAAGGGAAATTTGAAAAAGGAAAAACAAATAAAATCATCCACTTAAGGGAGGCTTTCGTATTATCTAAAGTTTGCAATTTTGCATGCTTTCCTGACTATCCATATCCATGAATAATTAAGAGTGTTGAATGTGGTGTGGTGGCGGCTTTTCACAAGGTCTACTTAAAACATGACCTATAAAAGTTGTTTTTGGTAATCTGGATGGGGGTAAAAAGAGAGCAGTGAAAACTATTAGAAAATCCTAAGTCTTTCTAGGCTGCATAATAAGATCAACTTGCTTTTTGCCTGTATAAACAATTTACTTTTAGAACAGAACTTACGGAATGCAGACCTGGGATGGCAAGGCAAGATTCAATTTGCGGGGTCATGCTTTGGTGAGAAAAGTGTTCCCAGAAATAATATTTGAAGAAGGATTACATTCTGAACCCCAGTCAACTTCTTACCTCCTGGCAAAATATATTATGGTGCTAGGCAGGTTTCAAACATCCCCCCTCCCCACAACCCGCCCCCTCTGCCTTGCCAATGCCAGAGTGGATATTCGATGAGGTTCTATTTGGGGCTTTTTACACACATTTTAAATGGCTGGCAAGGCATTCGCCTTTTCACTACATCTCTGCTCAGCACTAAAGCTCGTGGCTTGATGTGCTGCACAAGCTGCAGAAGGGAGTAGATTTCGACAACTAGGTGGGTCCACAGATTTGACAGAGGCTGAGATCAACTGGCAAAGGAAAGGGAGACACAGCCCCATGGTGGGACCCTTAGACATGACTTTGATTGCCCTTATGAGGATAAGAAGAAAACTCTGTCCCTACTCTAAAAAGAGTAAAAAATGATCAGTTTTGGCTGAGGATTTGAAATAAGCTTGATATGTATACACATATACTGCTCTATATATATGCTTTATATATATTTTATATATGCTATATGTGATTGTAACTATAACATGTAGTTATATATGTCACTATATATAATATGTAGTTATATAATATGTGTGTGTACATGTAGATATAGATCCTCTGAATATGCTCATGCAGGCACGCACAAACATACAAATTCACTCTCATATATTTTTTCCTCTCTGGTTTTGGGCAATTAAAAATGAAAAAAGACTGAGTTTAGATTAAAATTTGTTCAATAGCATTTATTTATTGCTAAACACTGAACTGGCAGTTACTAAACACAGTTAAGTCTGATTAACAAATACGTCATCATCATTGACTTAACCATCTGAAAGGACTGAACATTGAATTTCCACTGTGTGGTAAACAGTGATCTGATCTGTAGTCAACATTCTTTACAAGAAGATTGAGGTCAAGTCAGTATGAAATGTATGGTTGAAATCATCGGAGCAACAGGAAATAGATTATCAACTAGATAAGCAAAAGAAATGCCTACAGCATAGCCAATGACAACACAAACATCACCAAACTGCCGGGACTTTACTGGATGGATTTGGTCTTAGCAGAGAAGGCAGATTTATGGCTAGTAATTTGTGTCCTTCAGAATTCAGAGTCAGGAGGCAGATGGAAATACAGCACGTTCAGCAAAAACCTCTCGACAGCCAACTGTTGGACAAAACCCCAAGTTTCCTGAAAACTCATGGAAAAGCCATTCAGAACCCTAACTCCCAAACCTTTATTAGGATTGTAGAGAAAATAACTTTTAAAACCTGATATGTTCACTTATACACAAAGATATATTTTTATAGTATTGCAAAAGTAAATTAGGAATATTTTTTTAAATTTCCAATGACCTGGTATTACTTTATTTTGCCATAAATTGCATGTATCCCAATATGATTGAAACCCTACCAGGGTTTGAAGTTATAACTGGAGCTAACGTATTTGAAAAAATAAAAAGCTTTCTGTCAGTATGGTTTTTACTTCATACTGTGCAAGACACACTTATTCTCCAAGATAGAAAGACCTTTTTTTTTTTTTAAACAAAAACCTTAAAAGACTAAGCAGGAAATAACACACAGAGAGAATTTTAGCCAAAAAGGAATAATTGAATGCAAGTGAGAAAAGGGATTTATTTTAAATTAAAGAATTTTGACAGGACAGCTAAAGAACAAAGGGCTGTATTCTATGTTACCTATTTTCCCAGGGGTTCCAGGCTCTCATAGACATCAATGGGAAGGCTGCTCACAGGAGGGAGGGCTAGAACTGAAGAATGTAGATCAAAGCAATCAGAGTAAGGCAGCTCAATCTGCCTTCTCTGGGCCAGCTGTTCCAAAAGTTCTATTGCCTTCCACAGTCATGCCTGGCCTTTCTGAAATGGCAGTTGCAAGAGTTACAATCCTAGCCTTAATGACTGGGTTTGGTTTAAGATACTTTGTTAGCTTTTTCAGGGATTATGTGTGTCTGTGTGTTTGTACATTTACAGCGTGGTTCAAGGGGGTTTAGATGGGTTAACTAGGGAAAATGGACTTTTGGTTGATGGGAAAAGGAGCACAACATAAAAATGACTGTTTCTTGGCTGAATATTATAAAGATGGTACTTCTAAATGAGGATGAGATTTGGCCTTGGCCTCTTCATGCTCACAAAGCAAACTAGAGAATGGGTGTGATGCTGAGGAAAGAAGGAAAGTTTTGGGACCCATCAGATCTGGATTTGAATTCAGTTTTGCTAGTTCTCACAGCAAGATGATCTTAGACAAGCCTCTCACTCTCTTTGAGGTTCAATTTCCTCATTTAAAATGGGGCTAATAATACCTACCTCAGGAAGTTGCGGTGAGAATTAAGTGAAAGCTGATGTGAGAGAGAAGAGCAAAGCATGTGTGCTTTAGTAACCATTAAATCCAATTTACATTAGTTTTCTAAGAGTTCAGTCTCCATGACTTCAGAATTAGGTTGACTTTCTAGTTCCACAATTTCCTCAGCTGTGTGATGAGGGTTTTTCTGAACTGCATTCATCAGAAAAATGCAGATGCAAATAGGTCATACCCTAAAGGTTTGTTGAAAACAGTAAAACAAATATAAGATTAAAAAGAAACAACTAGAACAAGATAAAGCATTTATTTAATACAGATCTTAGAAGACAGTAAGGTCTAAAAAGAAAAAGCTATCTCCTTTACTATGCCCCAGTTCTCTGTTAGTCTGCTTGGCTGTTTTTCTAAACCAATCCTAAACTCTTCTCTAGAGCCTGAATCTTCTTTCTTTTTCAGTGCACCCCCTTTCCCAGCCCAACGATGCATGTTGGAAGATGCATTGTAGAGCAGCCCTTTGGTCCATCTTCAGTGTTTGAAAACAGCATGAAAGCTCCTATGACACCCCAAAGCTCCTCACTGCAAAATCCAACCCTTTCCCACTGGGCCGTTCCGGTTTTGTTTCCTGTGGGAAAACAGAAATGACAGTTTTGAAATTAAATTAACTGGATAATAATTTATAACATTGATGTGCTGATAGAGAAAAACTATATACAGAAAGAGTATATGTTCTATATAGTCCTAATTTTTCAGCATGACCATGTATTGCTTCTTTACTTACAAGGAACAAAAAAAGGGCAAGGACATTAAAAAATGTAAACATATACTCAGTTGGAACAGGCTTTTCCATATTCTCTGCTTCCTCCTCACCAAACACCTTAAAATTAGTGCATTATACAAACTGAGGGATTTGTTTTGTGAGACATAAAAAAAAAAAGATAAACAAGATCCTTTGCATAGTGGGAAGATCTTATGCTTGGGAGGAAAGTTGGCAGACTTTTTACCTGCACGCCCCCCCCACCCCCCCCACCCCCCTTTGGCCCCACTGCCCTCTGGCTAAACTCCTTTTATATATTCCTAGAGAGGTAATTATGGCAAAATGACTTCGGGTCAGGGGATTTTATTGTTGTTGTTGTTTAAAGATTTTATTTATTTATTTTTAGATAGAGGGGAAGGGAGGTAGAGAGGGAGAGAAACTTTAATTGGTTGCCTCTTGCACACGCCCTGAGCAGGGACCAAACTACTACCCAGGCATGTGTCCTGATTGGGAATGGAACTGGCGACCTTTTGCTTTGGGGGACACCCAAACAATTGAGCCACATTGGTCAGGGC